>OMNW01007755.1:12357-35537 GCA_900303245.1 Selene dorsalis
ATTTAGCACTTAGCACAGGTGCACTCCATTCAGGATCAGAAATGATCAAGAGAAAAGAGAGGAGCCTAAATTTCAAGTTCATAGCAAATTAAGGCTTGAATATTGACACCAGTATAATATGTCAGTTGCTTTTTCATTTGAATATATATATAAGATTTTATAAAACAACATATTTGCGTGGTCATTTATAAATAAGATAATGAAAAGATTCAGCACAAGACAGCAGCAAAACAAACCGTGAAGAGGTCTGAGTACTTTCTGGAAACAGTGTATGTAATAATGACTGAAGGACGATACAAGTACTTACTTTATTAGTTTATTTAAGCCTTTTTATGCATGACCTTTGCTTGTATTTTTACATTTTTGTCTAGGTATTTATGATTAAATAAAAGAACTTCCTCCACCACCACTGCCTTGCTATTCAAACACATATTCATTATGTCTGTCTGTATTCAAAAGCTATTATAGCATCATTATCTGGTATAGGCTTCAGTTAGCTGTTATGACTGGCATTTCTTTACACAAAACTGCATTCAAATTGTGATGTATCAGATGTCACATATTCACTAGGCTTTCTCGATCCCCTCTTTTCACCATTTCTGTCCTTGGTTACTTAAAGATTGGAACTCATTCATGATGAAATAGTCCATCCCTTCAGCTGATCCCATCGAGAATTTGCAATCACTTAGTCAGTGGTACACACCGCACATAGACTGATGATACCTCTCCATTCCCCACTTTCAATTCACATTGTGCATAGAACAAGTACAGAGTTTATTCTATCATGTTGTCAAATTGTGACTGACAGGGTGCAATATGCATATTATTCTAATTAAATTGCTGTTTTTGTTGATAATGTTCCTGTAACGATGATTAATAAAATTAAGTTAGTGGCATTCTTGCAGCCCCCCTGACATTCTGCACTCCATGCATCCGCCTATGTTGCGCTTGCTACAAGGGGGCCTTGCCTGGTTGTCTTTCAACTAGGAAACATGAGATTAAATTACCACGTAAGCATCTGGTGTGTGAATTAAATGCTTGTGCTAGAGTTATCTCATCAGGGATGACAGCTAACCAAAAGATGGCACATGCCCTTCAAAGCAGCAGGATTTGTTCAGAGTCAACTAACTTAACACTTTTAATTATAGTTAAATACCTGAAATTAGAAAACACTGTTAATTTACTTGTCAGATACTCTGCTCATGCAGATCATTTGAGCCATGTAAGCCATGTAATAGATGCTAATAATTGAACCATCCTCACTTCAGGTGTAAAATGGGCACACAACCAGGTGCCCCAAAACTAATAAAACAAAGGGAGTTGAAGATTGATTCTCTGTCAAAAGCCCAAAAGGGAGGTCTTCTATAATTGCCATCTCAAGATGAGAGCGATTATGATTTTTTTTCCCATAATCAAGCAGTACAGGAGGACAGGCAGGGAGAAAGACATTGAACCAGTGAAGAAGAAAAACTACTACTTTCAACCACAATGGCTAAAGTACAAAGGAACACCAAAACTGATTAATGACGACCATGCTCTTGCATGAATGTGACCATGTTAAATTTAAATTCCACACTTTCAAAAAACAGTCATTTATCAATCAGTCTGCCTGAGTTTTGTTGCTGAGCATGTCCATTCCTTCATGGCCACATTTTACCATCTTCTTAAAACATTATAATGCACCATGTCACAAAGCAAAAGTCATCTTACACTGGAACTTTAAATTGAGTTAAGCAAACTTTCACAGCGTATTAATCATATGTACAGCTCACATATCTGCAGAAAAGATGTGAAGAAATCATATCGAAATGGTGCAGAATCTGAAAGAAATGACTGCAGCATCTTCTAACTACAGGCCCTATGCAGTGTGGTGTTGCTAATGAACTGCTCAGTGTAAGCAGGATTGGCCAGTTTTGAAATTTGTCTCTGAAAGACAGGATTGTTTTATTATCTAGTTCCTTGCTGAGTTTATTCAAATGACAGAATGTGTGACTGAAAAAAAACAAACACTGGCTGCAAATGCATGATTCATCTTAAGCAACACATCCAGCAACTGTCAACTGTGAAATCTGATTAGTGACAGAACAATCAAGTATGTACGTAACAAAATTTAATGGACATCAACATTCTGCAATCAACAGTGTGTTTTGATAGAGTGGGGATGGACTGTGAGTGTTATCTTTGTGCTACTTAATATGCGAGTTTGAGTTGCTGTAGAATTTATAACTTTAGATGGAGCAAGTCATAGTATTTCTTTGCCAGCTATCTTCAAAGCTGTGCAGTGCAATTTTGCAGGCCGTCCCACCCCCTACCATGCAAACTGTGGTTGAAAGCAGTGGCAAATCCATTGGATTTGACCTTGAAGTATCACCCTGTTACATCCATTTACATTATGTAGCGTCAGACTCAGCGCTCCCTCATTTGTTTCTGTCAGATCACTGGAGACTGTCAATAAGACATGATCCTGTTGTGCAAAGGAAACTTCAGCTCCACTAGCGCTGTCTGTAAACTTCCAGAACAGAGTGAGTGATTGTTGAACAGCAAGTGCAACTGCTACACTGTTATTGGTTACTTTGACATTGTTAATTTAAGGGTACAAGATTATGAAGTTGGAAATAAAGAGAAGATGTAAAGAGTTGAGAGGATGGGCAAAGGAAGTGCAGGATTAGGAGCACAGTTGTGAACACAAAGAGCTGGAGGACAGGAATAAATGAGAAGAACAGAGAAACACAAAAGGAAAGGAGAGGATAGAGGAGAGAATTACAAGAGAGAAAAGCAAAGAGGAAAGATATGAGGTGAAAAACAGGAAACAAAAGAGAGAAAAGAGGCGGAATTAAAAAAAAAAGGTAAAGGAGCAGAATATTACAGCAAAGGAGGATTGGAGAGAAGTGGAGACAAACAAGCAAGTATGATTTACAAAAAGGAAAAAGCAGAGAATAGAGGGAATAAACCACAAGTGAATAGATTTGTGGGAGAATTTCAAGGGGACAGAGAAAGAGGATAAAGAAAATACTAAGAATGGAGGAACAAAAGTTAAAACCCTGTATGGCAAGAAACAGTCAACACCGGATCCAATTTTAGATATATTCTCAAGATAACATATAATCGCATGTAATCATTAGAAACAACCATCAGTGAGGAAGATTATTTAGGACTGATGTTCTTTAGCCAAGCATTGCAGAAAATTGAATTTTTTTTCCTTTGAAACATTGTCAGGACACAGGTGATACAGATGTCAGCTCATATGCTGTGCACATAATGTAATTTATGTCTCCATGATGATATAAACAATAATGCTCGGTTGGAATGCCACGGTTGTCTTGATTGCCTCCACTAAGGAAGTCATGTTTCACTCTTGTCTGTTTGTTGGGTTTATTTGGCAGCAGGACTGATTTGCACTACAGTTGGTGCAGGGCCAGCAAAAAAAACAATTAAATTCTGGTGCCAATCCTTAACATTGTGAGATCTGGCGTTTTTCTGGCCTTATGCCAGTTTCTTAGGAAAAAAAATTTGTGAATCTGCATGTTAATAAACAGACATGTTGATACTTTTCTCTGGCATACGCTCTACTGAGACATTCTAGTTGTTATTTTGCTTGTTACTTCTCTTACTGTAGAACCCTTTATCCTCTGATGTATAAGATTTCTATGAGATCGTCCATTTGGCCAGACATAAAAAATGATCATATATCAACAATCTCTGTTGCTATAACACCAGACTATGGTCTGCCACTGCCTGGATCAGTGAATCATATAATCTGTCTGAGTATATTTAGGTCCTGTAAGTACCAGTGAAGAAGACTTGTGGCCAAAACATTTGTACTGTCTTCATTCCCTCTTTTATAATGAAAACATGTCAAAAGCATTTGGAGCATTTGGACCACTTCGGTGAGTCCATTTAATGAGACAATTTCTTCTACTTTTGTGACAGAAGGTTTGGCTAGAAGCTTGTGGCAGAAAATAGCTGACAAGGAGAGGCGGTTGAACATTATGCAGGTCCTTCTGCAGCATGGAGGAGCTTACTTTGTCTGCTCTCATCATTTCACCACTAAAAGCTTCTCAGTTCGAGTAAGGACTGAAAATAAAAACTGTGAATGTGTTTATCATTTATGTATATGGGCATGATCGGGGCATTACTTTTAGCTTGTGCATCATATTTGATGTTTTATATGCAGCAAAATGCCCTACAAACCTATAAAACCTTGGTGTGACTGTTATCAGATTTCATCAGCCCACTCCAGTGTGTCTTTCCTGGTTGGAAGTTCTTAATTATGGGTTTGTGAGGTGCAGAAAGGCAGCATAAAGTACCCACTACTCTGTCTTCTCTAAAGCTGTGGGCTATGTCTGCTGGTTGAATTAATGATTGGGCTCACGCATGCAAACAAATCAGGCTCACCTAAAGGGTACACTGACCTGTCAGCTGGAATAATGACTGGAGCGTAGCGGATCACTAATGAGAACAGTAAACAGTCAATTGTTCAATAGTATGGCCAGAAGATAAAAGAAGTTATGCTACAGCCTGATTAGACTCGAATACAGAATTAACATGGTGAGAAACATCAGGTTAAGACTATTACAGAAAAACTGTTTACACTGTGAAAAACCATGGAGCTGACAATCCAGTTTGTCATGTAGAAAAAGAAGAAAAATGAAACACAAGAACACTGCAGCAAAACAATTAGAAATGGTTAATGACCGGTTGAAAACCATTCACATTCCTGACAAGTTGGTATTTGAAACATTGTAAAAGCACAGAACAACATAACAGAGGCTGACACAACAGTGTCTGATTTTTTCTGTTTTGTTTTTCAGCGGCGGTGCCTGTGTGCTAGTGTCCATGACGATGCAACCTCGGCCTTTATTCATGCAGAACAGCTTCAGATTAAATAGCCTTAGAATCATTATGGATAGGATTATTCATGTTTGTCTTTTGTGTCCTAATTTAGAGCTTTTGATATGTGACCCAGACTGTCTGTGTCGTCCTCCAGGTTCCTCGCTCCTCTCCTTGCTTGTGACCATATCACCCTCTCTCTTTCCTGTCGTCCTTGCTGTTCTCCTGCTTCTCTCTCCTCCCTCACCTACACTTCTGGTCTGTTTTTTACAGTAACACACTTTAGCAATAGGCAACAAATAAACATTTGTACCTGTAATCCTAAAACTTTTTGTTTGCATCCCTAATTAGTTTTACTGACCTTTACTCCTCCTCCATGACAGACCTCCTCCTTTCTCTCCCTAACCAACCAGTTTAACAGACTCATCTGAGAAGGAGATTTAATTTAACTAATTTAATGAACAAAAGCATGTGAACATGTGAGTTCAGTCTAAGATGGTGTGTGACGTTCACTCACTGGCTAAGTTAGTGAGGTAGTAGCATCACTGGAGCTAAGTCACTAGCTCTGCTGTAATTATTAACAGAGGATTTTAATACTTGACGCACAAGTAGTAATGACAAGATGCTATGTGACATGACTACCTTTGGATGTTGCTAACATTACTCACCAGCCAAAATAAAAAATTTAGCCTTCCTTGACTTTTCCCAGCAGTTGAGGAAACAACAAACGACTTTTCTTGATCTTGAGCAGCTGCAGTGTATATTAACTGACACACTGCAGCTCATACTTTACGTTTACTGCCACATTGACAGCTCACTACACAGCTTTTCCTCTGTACCTCTTGCATTCACCGCCTCACTGTCATTTTTCGTCCGCTCGCTTGTTGCGCACTGCTCTATTCCCTGAAGGAGCTACACTGCTCTGATGTTACCTTTTACATAGATGTCCTTTAAAGAATGAAGACGGGGGTCGGAAGAATTTAATGCACTATAGTCAGTGACTCAAAACAGTCCCAGGAAAATTCTTAGTGTTACCATGCTCCACACTGTACAAGTGAGGATCTCTATAGTCCATAGATTAATGTGAGTGAAATGATTGTGGCAGAGATCAATCTAACAGTGGTGCAGCACGGCTGCTGAGTGGATACAGAAGAAACACAATGAGAGATTAATCAAATTATGAAGGTTGCTGTTTGACAATACATATAATTAGAAACAAACAAACAAAAAGAAAAAGGAAAATAATAACTTTATCCAGTCAACCAGTCAAATGAAAGAGCCCATGCAAGTGTTTACATGGTTGAGTACTTTCACCTCTAACGAGAGGGAGAGAGGAAGACAAACAGAGACACAATTTGCACGTGGGTATTTACCTGATTTGTTCCGACCGCAAAAGCCTATTTATCTTTTTTGGGATCACCACATGCAACCACTCTACCAATTTATTTCTTGGGCATGACTCATATATGGTATATGCCTTGCACTTTACACCTTCATTAACTTGAGAACAGCTGGTAACATCCTGGCTGTGTGATCATTCAATATAGGACTCAATTTTATCTCAGTTCCTGGAAATGTTTGCTTTTCTGCTTATACCGCAACAGCCAGCATTAATGTTAGACCAAACCACATGCATAAAAATAGTTTGTATATTTGCCTTAATTTGTTATATCCCTGTTTATGGCTAACATAATTGTTTACTGACATGTTTTTTTCCATGTTCTCTCTTTTTCTTCCAGTGTTAAGTGGCTTATTTACTGTGCCACTGCACCTTGTCTCTGTGCACACTCCCCGATGGGCTGTTGAGGGTTTGCACAGCCATGTAGGCATAGAGTCACATTGGCTCCTCATCTGACAGTGACAAGCTTGACTGGGAGAGCCCAATCCACAAGGAACCTCATGGCACAGTGTTCACCCCTTAAGATCCCAGTCTGTTCAGCCAGTAAGAGTCATGAAAGCAGTGAAGAGAATGTGATCCCCAGCTCGTCCTTCCACCTGTGCACTATGTTTGGTGCTGTGAGACTTGACCAAGGAATCTGCAATAGTTGAGGTGAGTTGGATTATTTTTCTTAGCTTGTTTGTCGCAAAGGCTCTGTGGTAATGTATAATAATAATACCTAAGTAATATCTTAAACAAACTACCTATTATTATTACCTACTATGTGAATTTTGAAACAATTATTTGACATCATATTACACATCCCTTTCCTCCAGGGTCATATATACAAGGTCAACTATTGGATTCCCATTCATACACTCTCAGCTGTACCTTGTGTTTGGTGATTTGCTAATATTAACATGCTAACATACTAAAATAACATGGCAAACAGGATAAACATCAATCCTGGTAAACATCAGTATATGTAATCATTGTTGTGTCTATGTTAGCATGTAGATATTACCATTTACTACAAAGCGGCCATGCTAGCGTAGCAGTAGACATGTAGCAGGTTTAATTTTGGGGGGAATTTTTGGGGATGGCACGCACTAAAGAATTGCAGGTCAGATTCAAACACACAGCTGCAGCAATTAAGACTGAATATACTGTATGTGGCACAAGCTATACCAGGTGAGCGGCTTCATGTCCATGGTGCAAACCTTTGCATCACTGCAAAGCAAAAGAATATATTATATTATTTATATAGTTATTATTGATTGTTATTTATTTATTATTATAAGATGTGCAGTTTTGACACATCTTGTGCATGTCTGGAAAAATAATGGAGCTTAGAAAACAGTGTCTTCTGCAGCTGAACTTGGAATATTTATTGAAAAGAAGACACTTGTAGAACTGAAAGATTGTATTTATCTAGCAAGATGAAAGGTGTATGTGAGGAACTGTCTTACGTTGTCAATTGAACAGCAAAAAAAATCAGTAAGTAAAAAAAAAGAAGAAGAAAAGAAAAAAGATTGTTGGAGACTTTTGGTAAAACTTGGGTTTCCTGTTAATAGATAAAACATAATATAGGGAACTATTTCATAAATATTACCAGAATAGAGCTGCTGTGGAAGAAGAAGAAAAGACAGGAAAAATAAGTAGGAGCGACCTGCAGGAGAAACAAAGGTAAAGTCATGTAAAATATATCAGCTTGTTGCACTGCTGCTCTTTTGTTCTGTGTTGCTGTGCTGAACAGAGAGTTCCTCTTGACTATACTCCTGACAATAGTCTTTCCCTGCATGTGTGCCCAATACAGCAGTGTCACAGATGTTACACCTGCATTTCCCTGATGTACGATGTCAGACACAGTTTCCTCTCTCACAGTGGTTGGTCTGCATTAATAAATAACATACAGGGTCGATTTGTATGAATTTCCGTTCCCTCCTCCCGTATTTTGTGACTGTTTATGGAAATACCTAAATGTACATATTACATGAGACCAAACATGCAATTTTCTGTGGTGCCTTTTCTCAGTTTCGCCAGTGCTAAACCCCAGTGGCCCTTGATTTAGCTGCATAGCTCTTAAAATGGACCACAAATCCTTTGTAAATATTTTCATTGGCTTGATTTCCCGCCCCAGGATATTTCCAGCAACAAGCATGAACTGTTGAATATTATGCTGAGGTCCAATCTTACACAGATATGTAGTGACTATGAATGTGCACAAATATATATAAATACTTTGTACAAAAAGCATTTTGTAATACCTTCCTAATTGCATATCAGATCAACCATAAAGGCTGTGGAGGAAACCATCTGTTTCAGATGTTAGTGAATATGAAATACTTTCAGTTTAAAGAACTTAGAGTACATGTAATGGTGTGGTAGGAAAATATTTGCATTTGTTGAATGAATGCTGAATACTGTGGTGAAAGAAGAATTATATCCTCATAAAAAAAAAAAGATTTGAAATGATTCAAGCATTCAGCTGGCAGGTGTGATTCAATCGTGTTGCAAATTGTGTTGTGCGATGTGAGAGGGATACCCATGGTTGTGTTGAATAGGCATATAGCGTATGTGAGACTGTTAAAGAAAGGTTCTCATTTTATCAGTCCTTATGAGACTGGTCCTGTTAGGCAAACCTTGCTGCTCTTTCATGCCGTGCTCATATCACCATGGCAACACACCAGCCCCTGCAGGCGTCTGCCAAATTGACAGTGTAAAACAGAGCGCACACATCCACCCATTCATCCAACCCCCTCTCTTTCCCTTGCACAAAGACGCCAGTTATATAGTTAATTAGTTTATGTATACGCATCACACTCATTTATCAGCTGGTATGAATTGCCTCATGTTTGCAATAAAATCAATGATTGTTCCCTTTTCAAGGGTTAATTTGTTGAAATTCAGGACAAGTAATTGCAAAAGGTGCTGCTGACCAAAAGCCTTACAGGTTGAGATAGAATCAGGCGTAGGAGCAGGATCACAGTGTAGGAGGATTTAATAGACCCTTACCTGCAGGGTATACAGGCATTTTCAGCAATTGAGCTGTGATGTTAGTAAGCTGTTAGGAAGCTGAAGATGACACACACTGTGGCATTTCACCACTGTCTCTCTACATAAAGACCATCCATGTACTTTCAGAACACAGCATGCATCACTGGATACGCTGTTCACCATTGCAAATCAATTATTTTTGACTTTTGTATTTAGATGAAAGAACAAAAAGCCATGTGGATAATTGACATGACTAACATACTGAATTGCATACAGAAATACAAAATATGCATCTGAAAATGTACTTTTGGATAGTGTTCAGTGAACAGCAAATGAAATGTGCAAGTTTGTTTGAAGATTTCCAATTTCAAATCTGTTAACTGCGTAGTGAACGCCTGCAGCCTGTAAGGTTTTTTTTGTTTTTTTTTTCCTTTAGCAGATACTCCCAAAGGACTGTAGAATGCCGAGATGCTCTGAGGCTATCTGTTATGCACATGTCAGTCTCGACTTGTTTTCTGGGCAGCAAAAGTAAATACTTCCAATTACTGTAAGATATTTTTAGATGACTAAAGATTTATATCAGAGATACAAGAGGGGGTAAATTATGTTCATGGTTTTTACAGTAACAGTATTAAAAATCACAACTGATAATGAAAATTGGAACCAAATATAATGAAATAGAAAAAAATAATGAATCTGACAAAATAATATATAATGCAGAGTTACAAGGTAGTTTTCTCATTCACTAATCTGACATCTCCACTGCACACCGGAACAATTCAAATTTGAATTACTGAATAAACTCCCAACAGAGGATAATATTGGTTAAACATAGCAAAATTAGGCTTCATGCACATTTTGTACATTATACACATTTTAATTCTTCAAGAAGAAGGCTTTTCAGTGGATATTAAGTAATCAAATAATCAACAATCTGTTCCACTGGAGGACAGCAGGTGCCCAGATAGATGTCAAGCTGATAGTGCTCAATGAACTAGTCGAAGTGTATGCTACATACATACATATGAGATGATTCCCAAATATATGGGCCCTGCTGTGCTAAAGATTGAAATGATCTATGCTCATTAACAGTCCCCAGCGCGGTCTAATTAGCATGTAATAGGACACCAAATCCAGCACAGGAGGCTTGTTATTTAAGGATAAAGCTCATCTCTCATTTGAATGCATTTTTCATAAGCTGCTCTAATTAAGCTTCATTAGCATTATTAATTAAACATGAAAAGCTTCTCATTTCCTCTGTATCATGGCGTCTACTTCAAAACAGCACATAGTGACAGTTCTCATGGTAATGGAAATATCCATCAAGATATCTAATGCCTCACAACATGGTGTTGTTCCTTTGTAGAAAATTTGAGAGGAAAACAAAATGTATGAGCAAGTTAAAGATGCATCTTTTCTCATGTTATTTTAAATAACTACCTGTGAACTTGTCACCCAATTTAACCCTTTGAAATGAGATTGCTGCTTTAAAACATCCTGTTACAAAGTGACACAATAGGTGGTTGAGGAGCCCAACAATGGATTACAAAAGGCTGCTGCTCGCAAAACTGCTGATCTGTATCCCCTAGGTTCACACAGGATAGCTCTGAAAGACACAATTATTCATTCTCAGCCAAAAGCTGAAGTACCATCATCCGTTCAAAGAGAAGCCTCTTGAAACCATCTTAATTCTGTGTCTCTGTCGCCCGTAAATCATGTAGAGTTACAGTTGTAGAGCCCATCTGGCATTCTGGCAAAGACTGGCCTTGGTTCCAGTGAGAATTTTAAAAAAATAATAATATAATTCATTTTTACATCAGTGTCCTTAAGATCACCTTCAGAACACATTAATCACCATCAGGCTAATATACACAAGGGAACATCTTTGATAAACCTGTATTATATCTTATCAATAGAACTGATCTGTTTTGATATGAAAATTGACTTTGGCAAACATATTAAAATGTGAGACATTTCCCCGAAGTAATCTCCCCAGCTATAACACAATTATAGAGTATCATTGGAAATATGGATAAAGACAAAAGCTGTCAACATCAACAAGAATTCTTCTGGTGTCATCATCGGTAGAAAGACTGTAATTTCCATGTCACATGGCATCTATCACAAACTATTTCCCAGTTGTATCTATGTTCTGGAAAGTTTTCATTTTGAGGTTAACTTATTAAAGGCACATTTTTCTTTTCCTGATTCATATGCAAAAGGAGTCACATTTTGGATGCCCCTATCCACAGATGTTGGTCTTTGACATGCAAATAAATTTGGCAGCAGTGTTTCTGAAAGAGAAAGTAAAACATCACTCTACATTGCATTGCCTGATCATCATCAAACGTGTCACTATGCGCACAGTGAGTCCTCAGTGTACCTGCACCCAAATTTCCACAAGTCCCTCTCTGGCTAAAATAGAAGCCAATTTTCATCCTCAACTGTTTGCATCTTTTTAAAAGTCATTATGCAGTGTAAACTGCTCTACTAAAGAGCCTTTGGCTGTAGAACACTAACAAGGTGAAAATGAGACATGTTTCACATGTGATGACCTTGCAAAGTAATGTGTTTAAGGTGTTAGAAAGTAGTTGTTGGTTACGAAAAAAAAAACATACATATGTAGTGCACTGTCAGTTTATCAGCTCAAGACAACCAACCTGCTGCAGATGGAAACAATGTTGATGAGACCTGTGAGACTGAATTAATGGAATTTATGGGCTGGGAATTAAAAATAATGTTCTCTATTCTAGTCTATGAATCTCCTTCAGTTCTGAAGGGGATTGCAGAGATGGGTGAAAATATGTCAGTTTTAGCCGTATGAGTAATACCATTTAACATTTCATAGTTTTACAATCATACAACACCAGCTTTGTGCTGCAAAAACAAACCTTATGATATTAGATTTCTTTTTACACCAAAAGTGATACATATAAGGAAAAAAAGAACACAGATATTGTGTTTTGTTCTAAACAAGATAAAGCCACATTGTCCAAAAAGCCTTTGCACAGAATTTGCACTTGAGAGAGTTGGCAAGACATCAAGGCGAAGTACAAAATCGACCACAAAACAAAGATGTGATTGGACATGAATTGATTTTGTGGAGGCAAAGTGAATAAACAAGGAAACAAACAACAGAAAAGGTAAAGTGAGCAAGGAAACCATGAAGTGGCAATATGTTTTTTATGCTCTGCTGGAATTGTGTAAAGTATGTTGGCCTTTTCTTTAATAAGAATGCACTTTACATATAGGAAATTACAATGAAGTATGCTGTTGTTCGTTGAGGAATACTGTATAGTGGCATGCAAGCAATTACCTTATCTGTAGGATAGTTCTTATCTATTAATTTCAGTAAAATGACTAGAATACACCATTCACATTCACATTATAGAGTACAAATTCCTCAGTATTTGTCACTTATAAACACTGTTATACTCTATTCAATATGTGGGCTAATGTTAATCAATTATACTTTATTCATATTTTCTCTAATGCTCTCAGTACAATAATCACTACTAATTACACAAACATCCAGAATATAGACTTTAATGTCTCATTTGCATCTCCACATGGTTAAATAAAAAGCATGGCTAAATTTTCATTATTAGTAAACTGACAAGGACAGTTAAAGATTTGTCATAACAAATTCACCATTCAGTGTTCCGTAGCAATATCAGAAATAATCATAGCATTAAATAAAGTTACAGCTTGAATAAAGAGCATATGTGACTCAAGCTCTTTGGTTTAGGACCAGATCAGCCAGAGTGACCACCAGGTTCTTGGTCATCTTTCTACCAAGTCTCCTCTTCTCGCCCTGTTCAGGTGGCCGGCTATAGGAAGAGTCCCTGTAGTTCCATGCTTCTTACACTGAAGAACTTCGAAGGCCACTGTGGTCTTTTGAGCCTTCAGAGCAGCAGAATTTTCTGGAAGCCTTTCACAGATCTGTGCCTTGACGCAGTCTTTGTCTCTGAGCTCTGCAGGCAGTTCCTTTCTCCTCATGGCCTGCTTTTTGTTCTGACAGACACTGCTTGCTGTGAGACCTTATTCAGACAGGTGTGTGCCTTTCCTAATCGCACTCAGTCAATTGAATTAACCACAGGTTGGCTCCAATCAAGATGTACAAACACCTCAAAGAAGTGACACTACAAAGGGACTGAAGTCTAAATTAAAATTTTTCCTTTGTGATAAATCTCTTTTTTCTTTGTTTTGGCATAAAAGTGCAATATAAAGTGTGAAAAAAAGAACATTTTGAATGCATTATATATATCATTAACAGACATGATAATACCAGGTCATGAAGACTGAGAAAGTCACAAAGCGCTGCCTCAAAATCTAATTTGCATCTCAGTATTAGAGGCCATTTTCAGTATCTGGGGTTAACTTTGATAATTGTAATGCTCTCCTCTTTTGTTAAGGTTGAGTGTGGCAGAGCTCCATATTGTGGTATAACCTACAGCTAGAGACAACTCCACACATCCCAGACCCTACTACCTCTATTTGAGCTTCTCAGGACAGGTTGTCAGTTACTCGTATGTGTCTGTTATATCCCGGTTGGAGTTTGTGATTTTATGTTGCACTGATTATTGATATCACTCTGGTATGTCTGAATGCACCTGCCTCTGATCTGTTAACCTGAGCAAGTATGTAACCTGACAACCTAAAGACCCCCTCCCCACACACACACACAACCCCACCCCCTGGCCATTCTGTAGTCTAAAGACCAAAGGCAGTCCAGTCTCTGCTTTTCAAGCCCTCAGGCCCTGAGAACAACCTACCAGGGGAGCTTAAATTGGTGTAGTCAGTGCATTTGCTCCCGGTTTTGTTATTGGATGTCAGTGAGGCAAGAAAACTTTTATATTCCTTTCATCAAAATGTAATTCTTCAGTAACCATGTTGTTGTTTGGGATTTCATTATAGGTTGTGCTTATTTATATAAGATTAAGATTATTTGGCAAATATATAGCTTTCTTTGAAGAGTGCTATTCACAATCAAAAAGTATGAATTACTGGGGTCTTTATGACAACAAATTATATTGCCTGCTTTAAACAACCTCATAAACATAGCATAATCTAACAAACAATATATACAAACTAATGTAAATTGAATGTTTTTTTAATGAAGGATTCTAAAGGTGAATACAACTTGAGTGTGAATGTGATTTTATTCTCTTCACTTAACCATCACTCACTCTGGCAAATGCAGCTATGTTTAACAACTATGTTAACAGTCTTTTAAAAGAGATCACAACCAGGTCAATGGCAGAACACTTACAAACTGAATATTTTTCAAAAAAATGTTTCAAATTAGAAGAACTGGACTGAGGATAATAAGACTGTAAGATACCAATAGTTAAACTGAACCAAATGAAATGTTACTATTCTCGTATTCAGAAATAATGTTGATGTCCCATGTCCTGTGGCAGCTGTTAACTGACATTTAAGCCTTTAAATGCACATGGCCAACTTCAGGGGTCCACTGCTGACTGGAGCACATCATAGCCCTACATTACGCCCTGCATCACCTATAGCCTGTTTCTCCTTTAGCTAAGAAAGCAGTGTAATTCGGGAAGTAAGGAACCATGGTGCCATTCCGTTTTTACTCCACTACCCTCCATTTGTAAAGTGGAACCTTGTAAGCCCATTTTGCTAATGTTAGAAATGTTTTTTTTTTTACTCTAAATTTCTTTTTCATCTATGTTACTTCAACACCTGCTGAGTAATTGGCAGTCCCTGCACACTAAATGCAGTGTTGGCCCACATTATATGAATCAGAAGGTCCAGTGAGTGTTAGTTCTCTCTCTTTGATATATTCAGATGTGGTGAAGGCAAATAACCAGACAGTAAAAACTCACAGAAATAAATAATCCTGCATCACTACACGTCATTACTCTGATTCAAATTGTGACACCGAGCGATGTAGAGAGTTCTCAAGACAGAGATGGAAGCTGGCAAGGGTTAAACGTAGCTGCCCTAGCTGATTACAATTGCCCATGTGGCCTTTGGGGTTATAATGACAAACTATATATTATATAACTATATTACAGACTATTTTAGTGCCTGTCCTACATCTTGCCCCAGTCAAATTACCAATACTGCCATAGTCCCTTGGAACCACAAATACACACTCCCTTTTTTTTTCGGTTAAATGTCAAAACAAACACCACTGATTTTTGATTTCATGTCAATTTCTAAAGTTCACCCCCTTAAAGCAACTTTTGTGCATCTATGTCTCACAGCCCTTATGACTGCTTTTAACAAACTTACACAAGTGGTTTGTAAAGTTTCAATACTTTTAGCAAGTTATGGCACAGGGGACAGAAAATGAAGGGTTTTTCTTCCTACTATATGTCCAAGCTTAAGTCAGCAGAAAAAACCTCACAGGACTTTGCACTTCTGAGCTGCACATTATAACCTAAATAATAGTAAGGCTTATCAACTACTCCCTTTTAAAAAAATAAAGGTATGCCCTACTTGAGCTTATGCAAGGGCAGCGCTGACCAGTCCTGAAAGACAATGTAAAACTGACTGAGAGACTGCTCAAAGAATGCTTGAGGAAAGATTAATGCTTCAAACTTTGAACCCACTTAGAGCAGTGAAGCAGCAGTTTTCCTCCCTGTGATGCAAATTCACTCTAGGGTACTTTCTATAGATAAGAGTGTATTTTCTGCTTCAATGCCAGTTGCACATCAGCTGAACTACTCTAATTTGCGCATATAACATCTCAAATCAAACAAGCAAACTGACAAAATAACTTTGCTTGATCATGGCCTAGTCTGTGGTTTTTGGCACAAAGCAAAACTGAAATGCTTACAGCTCCCTTATTACAGCAAGCTGAGATCTGTAGAATTTCTATTTTAGACTGTTGACAGTCAAATTATAAATGAACATGAATTCACTAATAAATGGTCCTCCATTTAAATGACTAGCTTATATATTATTATTTTATTTTTCATCATGTTGTCAAGCACTCCTCAAGGAAAAGAAATACCCCAGTATGTAAAATGAAAAATCTCTAATGGTAAGTCTAATTAAAATTTGGAGGCCAGATGTTGCCTTCTCTGTTTTCCCCAAAGTATTCTATTGGCAGCCTCCAGCCTCTGTATTTTTCAAAAAGCTATTTGGATGCACAATAAAGCAAGAAAAAGTTCTTTCATTTTCAGCCAGTGGAAATTCTTATATAGATGTCATTTGCTGAATGTTTTTCGTCCATAATGTCCTATAAGACCACAAGGGTATAGACTGTTAAAGCCCTGTTCTCATATCATTTTCTTTTTCACTTTATGACCAACATGGTCAACACCAGTGAAAGCACTTGATTTATGTCTCTTCTTTTGGATATCTGCCATATTGGCTCCCACTGAGAGGAGGAAAACAATCATTTCTGTCAATGGCACAACTATTACTGACACCGTATAGCTCACCAAGGCTGTTGCACTTTGATCTATAGCAATAGCTGGATTTAAGAATTACTTTTTTGCAGTCTTAATGATTTGATAATGTTAATCACATTGAACATTGAACATTGACAGCTAGTAGAGATCCACTTTCATTTTGGAAAGAACATAGTCTGGTTACATACACATACTTACATACACGTACTCACATACTCTGGTTGGCATTTCGGTACTTATTATCCTCCTGTCTCCATATTCCTCAATGCTGCTAACAAAACACTTTCTTCTCTTAACATTAACTCAATTGATGTTACAAAAGTGAATATATTTAATTCATTTATAGTTGTTTTCATTGAAAATGTTAAACCGGCCACTCACATGTGTAGCCATCTTTTTTTCCTTTTTTTTTTTTTTACCATATGTCTGTCTTACCTCCCTGAAGAGGTGGTTGTCCATTTTTCTGCAAAAAAATCTATAAACCAAAAAAAATCCACTTTATGTTCAGGTTGTGGACAGAATAATAGAAAATGTCTTCTAAAATATGAAATCCTATACAGCATCACTACAAACAAAAGCCTCAGAAAATGTCCCATAGTGTACATTTTACTCAGATGGTGTGTGTTGCAAGGTTTTTGGATTGTATTAGATTGTTACTGTTATTTTATCCACCTCTTTGTAAATCATCTCTGTTTTGCTTGAGGTGTATGCCTTGAATCAGCCCTTCACTGTTGGGATCAAATTGTAACTTGGAACAAGCAGAGTTACAGATGAGGTGCAACATAGATTTTGTTAATGCACATTATTAGGCCACGAAGGACTCAGTTTTTCTGCAGGTATTATGATCAAGATGTATTTTTTGGAGAGAGCGATTAAAAAAAAGAAGGAAATAAAACCAACGCATTTGGATGTTACACAAGTCTTAACTTGAGCCATATTGGCAGTTACTGTGGTTTTGACCCATATGGCTTCAGAGGACTTTGTTTAACAGTCTCACCAGGTCTGACAGATGAAAAACTGCAGGATATAAACTTGTTGAACTCTTGTCTGTATGTTCAGAGTAAAGTGCAGATAATGATTACTTCTGTGTGTAGACACCAACTGAAGCAGCACAGGCACTGAACTGGAAAAGGAGTGCATTTGAATTTGAATTATCAAGGACATAAAATGTGATACTGTAGTGGCTGACAGCTGGTGAGGTCACTGGGGTATTTCCTATTTGCCTGCATCATTTTAGCCTCCTGTGAACAGTGAACTTGTTCAGCAATGATATTGGAAAACAGGAACATGTTTTTACGTTGTTTTTCAAAAAATGGACACCCACCTCTTCAGGGAGGTAAGACAAACCTATGGTGTAAATGATGGTTACGACTCAGGACAGTCAATCATTTCCATGAAAAGTCATTATAAATGAATAAAGTAACATATTTTGAGTTCCAATAATAAAGAATGAAGTGAGATGAGTCTGAGAGTTGAGATACCTCATGTGTACACCCATGTAGCGGCTGTAACACTGGTCCCGCCAGCCTTGTCTTTAAACACTGAGTTTGCCTTAGATAGTTGCAATCAAACAGAATGTTTGATATCATTTCATTATCTAAAAAAATAAAAAGTTTTTTTTTTACCAGAAAGCTGTGATTTTTGTTTGGCCTTGTTTAGAGTAAGGAAGAGGAAGAGAGACCCAGAAAACTAATGTTCTGTTAATAAAGTTGGGTTTCCGCTTTGTCCATGGAGTATACAATATTTATATTTGAGCACATTTTTTTCATATATGTGGGTCATTTGTTGGAGGATAACTTTCATCCCAGATGAACATGGTGATCAAATGATAGACAAACACACACCACACAGTCTTAGGGGAAGGAGTTAACAATACAATACGGTAATGACAGCATTCACAGTCCTTTGGTCAATACTATGGCCTTCACTTCATGTCTGTGTCATAACAACACCAGCAGGGAACAGTGTTTCACAGCATTTATGCAGGTTTTATTGTGAAGGTCCAGTCCACCGCCATGAGTCCTATCAGACAGCAAAGATTCCCTTACATTTCAATAAGGAATTAGTCCATCCAGCTCAATAGCCTCGTCCCAAAACTTGAGGCCACGTTTCCATGAAAGCAGCCATTGACCATCAAACACCGTCTGCCCATTTCCTAAAGATCTTGGCAGCTGTAGCTGATTTCTCTGCATAAAAGAAGCTCTTGAAAGTTGAAAACATGTAAAATGACAAAAGGACTCAAGTATTTGGTTTACTGTGGGATACTGTTATTTATATATATAAGTGTCACCATAGTAACCAGTCTTTAAAAAACGTAACTCTTAAGATTGCAGATAATAGGAATAGGATAAGAATTACAGACTTTATGTTTAGGGATACTGAAATATCCAAGTGACATGTATTCATCTCAGGCACCATTCCAACTCTGGGTAAAATAATCAAACTTTTTAGCAGATGTTATGCGGCTCATCCGTGGCATTAAGTCCATTGACAATTTCAGTATCTCTTTGGAACTGTAAAGAACACTTGCAACCTGAGTGGGTTGATCCAGGCATCCCTGGATCCAGACTACTCAGGGCCAGCCTGTGTCAAACCTTTGGGATACTGTACACAAACAAGGGTGTGTGGATAAGCGTGAAGGACAGTATACACAGGCAGACAGCCTGTATCTCTCCCCACTCACTTGACCCTCTGTTCCACATCACCCAAGGCATTCAGAGGATGTCTTTCTTTCTCTCAATATCTTCCAATTCCCCTTCCTCACCCTCCACCACACTCACCAATCAAGGAGTTAGTTAGAGCTGCCACTCTGAAACTCAGTCAAATTGATGATGAACTATTTAACACAGATGTGGTTATTGCCAGGTCACTCAGGTGTCTCCCAGAGATTTGCCAAAAAAAAAGAGAAATAAATCACTCCATGCTGTTTTCTTAAACATACTGGGGATCTTAAACAGCTGGTGGTGTGCATGGTCAAAGCAGGATGTAGCAGGAAGAACAAGGTGGAATCAAAGCACGCAGCTTCTTTTAATCTAATCTCACTCCAGCTGTGTACCAGCCACAGACTGTGTCAGACAATGCTTTAAGTACACTGAAATTCCCTTCATGTAATATCAGCTCTCTAACGGGCAAGTCACGAATAATTAATGATTTCATTGTGTTTTTAACTGAAACTTGGTTAAATGAAAACAATAAGGGCCTAGCCATTATAGAATCAACTTACCCAAACATGTACTTTATCAGTGACACTAGAGGACATAGGAAAAGGACTGGAGTACCTACTTTAATCCATGATGTCTACTAGTGCAAACACTTGTCATACTGAAACTTTGGCTCTTTTCGAATATGTTGCACTTCATTTGAGATCCTACTGATGAGCAAAATTAGTAATCATTAGGGGGCCTAAAATATAGTACAAACCGTTGTGACTTAAATAAACTACTGTCGGTTGTGTATATTGATTTAAACTTTTTTGCAATAGTAGATTTTAATATGCTTGTTGCTGATCCCAAAGTTGGCATTGCTATAGAAATGTTGTACATCCTGAATAACCCTGCATTTTGCCTGCATGTAGCAGATTTTACACATAATAAGGGACATATCTCAGAGCTAAAATCTCCTCTCTCAGGTCTACACATTTTTGAAGTTGTTGGGACTGATGTTGCCCTTTCTGATTATCACTGTTTTCTTTCAAATGACCATTGCTGCTGACACCAGCAGAATTACAAATCAGAGAGTCCTATATCAATGAAAACACCTGCACACACTATTCAACTGGGCTTTCACACCCACACCCGCACTGCCTTCAGTTCCTCTCAGTGATCCTGTAGACAGTTTCAGTTCTAAAGTTATCAGTGTTATAGATGTCGTTGCCCTCCCATGTCTGTATAGAGAGACTTAACTTGGAACTTAAAGGTAGTCCTTAATAAAAATCATAATGATGCACACATCTTATTCACTGTCAGTGACAGACTAACTAACCCCTCAGCATCAGTCCCCCCTGAACTGTTAAACACCAAGTCACGCATTTGCATCCTTTTCTCACAGATAAAATCCAGAGGATAAGACAAACATTTTGTACTTCCATTTCAGGAAATGGCAATGTCGCCTCTACCTCCGCATAAGACTACTTTAGTCAATTTGGCACATTTTCACCCCCTAGATTATGCAGCTTTGACAGAAATTGTTCAACACCTTAGGCTTGCTACCTTCTGCCTTGACACTATGCCTACAAGCTTCTTTAAAGATGTTTTTAGCTGTGCATGTACGACAGATAGTCGATAGTACTTTAGTTGGGTCTTTTTCCAAGGGCCCTGAAGACTGCAGTTATTAAACCTCTTTTTAAAAAAAGTCTAATTTGAATGCCTCAGTATTAAATAACTATCCAGATTTTTAGGAAGAATCAATGTTTTTGTTTGGAAACTTGGAGCAAAACTAAGTCTCAAAGGCTTTTTACACTGGATTTTAACCACATGGTACTGACACTGCGCTTTAAACTTGCATGTGATTGTATGATGAATGACTTTGGGGGCCAGAAAGCAAGCCAAACACCCAAGTATATGTTAAAGAGCGTCCCCACATGACTGTGGACTTTTGCATTCACTCAGTAATTATATTGAACAAATCAATGAGTGGGTGTGCCAGAGTTTTCCCAAACTAAACTCAGAAAAAGAAACTAAGAAATAACTATTTTTGGCCCCAGAGAAAAGGAAAGATTAAAAGTAAGCTTTGAATCCTTAAAATCAACAAATGAAATCAGAAATATTGGTGCCGCCACGCACTCTGGCCTAAGATTGAGTCACAACAGCCACACTGATACAATTACCAAAATCAGCCACAAGCCACCTTAAAACTTAACAAGAATTAATGCATTTTTATCTGAACAAGATACACAAGGTACAGAAAAACTTGTTCATGCAACAGGCTACACTATTGCAATGCTGTCTTTATAGGTCTTACTAACTATCAGCTTCAACTCACCTAGAATGATGCTGCCAGAGTCCACACTAACACGGAGGAAGTGGAGCACTTCACACCAGTTCTTAAATCACTGTATTGGCTTTTGCCTCTAGTCTGTAAAACTCTCAGTCGTCTAGAGCTTAAATACATGTTTGATATATTTGCACGCAACAAAGCCGGATCTGGGACATGTTTGCTCACTGTTCTTGGAATCAAAACCAAGCTAGGTGAAGCATCCTTTATTTTCTGTGCTCCCCACCTGTGAAATATTTTCCTGCATACCTGACATCTGGCAAAACAGTCACTAAACAGATCCAAACACACTTCCAGTAAATTACATTCTTTAACTATTTATTTATTTGCTTGTTTGTACCTTTTTTGTTTTAAATGCATCTTGCATATCTACTCAATTATTGAATCTATGCCTGTGTCAAGTGCTTTGAATTACCTAGTTTTTATCGTGTTTCAAATAGAATTTTAGTGTGATCTTTATCTCTTATTTCTCAGTGTGTGTCTGTGTCTGAAAGTACTTTGAGTTCTACCTTTCTTCTGAGAGTTGTTCTATATATAACCTTGGTTTGCCCTGCGGTCTGTGGGTGTGATGTTTTCTGACTATACTGTACTTTGAATGATTAATTAGCTACAGGTTGACTGAATAGGTTGAATGTTCTCATCTACATTGTACAAAGTCTTGATACATTTAATTAATGATTTGTTGTCAAATGATTTTGTTTTATATTTAAGTAAGTTTAAAATAGATATGGATATGATCTGAACCAAATGATATAGTTCAAGCTTACTATGTTTTAGTTTTGTGCCTCAGAAAGACTCCATATTAGTAAAGCTGCTGTGTCTTTTTCATTTAACTGCACCAGCATATCATTCTTCACAGCAACATTTGATGCCCAAATATCAAATGTAAACTTTACACTTTGTGTTTGTTTGATCATATCTGAGACAGGGAAATTGGACAAAGCATTATTGGTGAAAAAGCAGCTGTTTTGAGCTTTTTCTATTTTGAATGCTCTGGCTCAGAGTAAGATGAAAACTTTCCAGAGATAATGGGTCAGGATTGAGCATCTTAGTGGGAACAGTGAAGAGACAGGTGGTGGAGTGGTTACCCTGTACCAGTCCTGACCTCTCTGGTATCGTAAGCAAAATTCTACTGAAGGGCCTTGCTGCCAGACCTGAAACAGGGAAGATGAATTTCAGTCAGTCAGCAGGGATGAGTCTTTGCCAAAATTAGGGTGGGAGAAGGAAATTAGGCTACACATACAGTATACCAAAACAGGCCTGCTCAATGTCAGATGCACAGCAGCAATCAATACATAACTTGACAGATTTTTAGTTGCAGGTGCTGGAGCCCTGTTGTCGTGGTTCATTAGTGCTACCAAAGAATATTAGTTGTGCTGTTATGAACCACAGTGTTATCAGCAAACTTATAGAAAAATCTGAAAGAAACTAATAATAGCAAGCATCAGATCATTTATTCTCACTTCAGCCAATATCTACAGCTTACCAAGTCAATTAGTGCATACAGCAATCATAAAACCATTGAACCAATGAATGGGTCAACTTCTGTCATATGGCAGTGAGGTCTAAAGGCTGCTGTTCCTAAGGAAACA
>OMNW01007757.1:0-25805 GCA_900303245.1 Selene dorsalis
TTGGACGTAACAGTGTAAAATGTACGCAACAATGGAGGCTCTGTACCTGAGAAAATGCTTCATGTTGGCGGCTGTCAGCCCTCAGGTGTCCTCGGTGCTAGTCTCCGGGAAGATCGCCTGGAAACAGAGGAGGAGGAGGAGAGGGGGGTCAGGTTGGTGGACGAGGCCGACATGAAGCGCTCAGGTCGGGCCCGAGGCTCCGGAGCTGTCCGCGGTGCTGAACAATTAACGCGCATGTAATCTGCGCCTCTCGGGGTATAGCCTGTTACCTCGAGCCTCCCCCGCGGTTTGCAGTGTTTCTGCTGGGAAGGCTACAGTCGGTAAAACGAAACCGATACACACAACGGAAACTGTGGTCAAGATTTGTGAACATTTATACAACAATTCACATGAATCAGCGTGTAAAAGCAGGCGATTAGGCTATAGCTCGGTCGTGTCTGGCAACCTGGAGCATAAACACTAATCCGTGGCAACAAGACGAGCTCTACAACATCAGCTGCTCAAGAAATACATGCAATATAATCCAGGCTATAATAAACTATATATACTCTCACCGATTTCTAATAATAGGCTAAGAGGTGAAAGAAAAGCTGGGTTGCGGCGGGCTGCAGCGTTAAGTCCTCTTCACTCGGCTACAGTCGTCTGCTCTTCCTCCATGATGACACTCACTGACTGAGGCTGAGCAGCTCCAGTCTAAAAGCTACAGCAAGGCAATGCAGCGCACAGCACAGAGGGTCAAACCCTCATACATGGTGGATTTATAGATGATCTGCTACATGAAATGTTTGCCCATTTTCCACAGACACAACGCCAGTAGATTGGGTAGATCTTATATGTAATCGCGTAGATTTTCGTAGATAAAGTTGCATTTTCATTTATTCTGCTAACACCCAGGGACTTTAAAATGTCAAACAAGGTGGAGGGTTAGTGTCGTGGTCAACAGCACTTTAGTTAAATACACTTGGATGTTGGAGGAACGGCACCTGTGACCTCTTTTTAAACCTGCATGAGTCCGATTGTGGCCACACGGGGGCAGCGCAACAAAATAGTTAGGGCCTTACGAAAAACCAAAACAGTAGGCCTAATTGTTTGAGTTTGACCACTATTGGTTTAACTTTGGTGACCTCAAGTAGGCTATTTTATGGAGATGGTGTCAGTTAATACCAATGAAACGTTACACAACATTTGGACAGAGACTTTTTTTAACCTTATCGCCGTTTTTCCAATCCAACCCACACAACCCAGTAGATAGCCTAAACACAACGGGGTGAGTGACAGTTTACTGACCGTATCTCCACACCATAGATAGCTAGAGACTGTCAACTACCCACAATCACATTTTTTATGACAGGCTTGTATACTGTACTATATACTGTAGGTGTAACCTATACATTAAATAAAATTTCTTAAAAAGTAGATTCCAACTTTTTCCAGGCCTTTAGCCTATTTGCTTTGAGAGCTGTAGCCTTATTCACATTATCTAAGGCAAATTTAATTCTTCCGTGTTCCTAGGTTTCCCAAGCGTCTTGAACGACACTTTGAGCTAACAGCTAGCGTGTGTTCTTACTTTGAAAATTGGAAATAACGACCACGTGGTTTTAGAGCCGCGTATTCCTCACTACAATAAACTTAGCGGAGACAAAATGACAACAGTTATGTCTGAATGGGTTGGATGGGTACAAGGTGGTGAAGTTTAAATACAACAGTCGGGCGCTGTCAGCGAACTGTGAGCGGAATGTGCGCGCAATGTCCGCGGTCCTTTGCGCTTTCATAGTCGAGCTCGGTGTCACATTTAAATCAGGTCGATGTGACGAATGTCCAATATTTCCTGCTTAGCCACTGCTCAGTATGTTTAAACTCTCAACTTCAAACAAAACTTGATGTTTCAGTTAACAGGAAACTTCCCCACACCCTTTCTCCAGATGGGTTGTTTTGACCCCTGACCTTTACACCACCCTCACTCTTAGGCCTGTTGCTCCACTCACCAGAGTTTTCAGTCCTTGACCTGCCACATCATCTGTGGGAACTTGTGAACTGGATTCTCTTCCTGGGGTCTGGGGACTAAAGTAAAACAAATACCTAACCTTTTCTGTTCTGTAGAACTCATTATTGGCCAAAATTACTAGCAGTAACATTAAACATTAGAAAAAGACAAATGTATTACAAACAAGAATGTTTATTACTAATAAATTGCCAGAGACACTAACTGAGGAGACTCCATAGCTTTGAAGTCGGTTCAGAAATCTTAAGCAAACATTTAACTTCAGAGCTAGTATTCCTAAAAACAAGAAACAAAAACACTTAACAAAAACAAACTAAACCAGAAATCTGTTTTGAAGGGCGTTCAATTTAACAAGTCCACATTTACATGTGGTCTGGCGATTTTACATTACATCTGCTGCAACCCTGTCATCAGAAAAAGGCTTGCAGTAAGTCATTTCAGTTTGAAGGGATTACAATTTGAGTTAATATTCACTCTTGGTACACTGAAAAAAAATGTTGTAATTCAAGCTGAGGGAGTATTTTAAAAAGAAAGCATTGGAAGTTATTAAACTGAACATTCTTGAATTTATCAGATTAGATTGTGTTGCTGCAAAAATAGGAGAAAATCAATTTTGGCTTTAAATTTGTGAAATTCAATTCTAAACCTATTTCAACTTTTTTTTCTTTTCTTTTTTTCTTTTTTTTTTTTTAAATCTTCCACCCCAAAACCTGGAAGCATCAAAACAAAAAATTACTGAAAACTGTTTTTATTTGTCAAAAAAGCTCCTTTACAGCGCCAAGATTTTTCAACCTGTAAAGCCAGCAAACATGTAAAATACAACCCTTACAATACATTAGAATCAAAACAGGTACCAAAAAGTACAGTAAAAATTACACTTCCATTGTTGGAAATGTGCAAGGGAAAAAAAACAACAAAAAAACAAAAGGGGAACATAAAACCTAAAAATTATAGGATTAAGAAAAAAAAGGAAGAAAAAAAAAAAAAAAAAAACATGGAAAAGTTACATTTCAGATGTTTTCTGTACAAATGGTCGTCTGTCATAAAAGAGGTCGAGTCAAGCCCAGTGTGTCCGTTCAGTCTCACTGGATCACTGGAGCCCTGAAGGAGAACGTAAAACTCAGTCACATCGTCCACAAACATACACTCCACTAACAACCCACTTGAAACATGAACACAGTACAATCTCGATCCATTAGTTCATGCTTGTCAAAACTAAGCTCTCATTTAAGGGGTGTACATGGGTATATTATTACAGGATTTCCACTCTTCTTGAAATCAATCAGTTAATAGGTGGGTTCATGTGGACACTTGTATACAAATGAGTCGGGTCATTCTCCATCAATTTTTAGGCTGAGTCTGGCCGGGTTCGGGCTGAGAATTAATGCTAGGGAGCCACGTCGAGTCTGGGCTTCAACAACACCCACCGGTGTAGAGGGGACCCTCACATAACCGCAACGGTTCATTTTGTGCCCCCTCCACCACCAAAAACCAGGAGCCAGTGGATGAAGGTCAGAAGCAGAGACTGGTGCAGTAACACTGCTTTCATCAGACTAACCTTTTAAATGGATCTTGAACCAAAAATCGACCGGCACAAACCATCCATCTTGATCAGAAAGAAATTTCTTTCCGCATGAGCTTGTTCAGATTAAAATTTTTCAACTGACCCATTTACATGACGCACTTTTATATGGATCTGCATTTATTCCTATTTTATTCCACTTATCTGTGTCCATGTAAACATGGCTAATCATTCTCCAGGACGTTTTCAGTGATGACCCAACTTACACCATACAGTAATGAACATATTCATCACGTGTAATATTTGCAGTCTAATATCAGCTAGTTCAAGCAGAAGGGATTTCAGTGTCTGTGCTTATTGACACTGTGACCTTACGTAAAAAAAAGGAAGGTAGTTCCAGCTCCGACATACCTTGTAATACCATGTGATCTTCAGTATGGCTTGTAGCCTGTCTGGTGTGCGCCCCGTCTTGGGGTTTTCCCATAGCTGGCATTGCCTTGGTCTGTGAGTGGGAAGAGAGCAGACAGGTTTGTCATATAGATGTTTACATCCAGGGACATTGAGGAGGCAGACTTCCAAAAATGTCAAAAAATTTCAGAACTACTACAAGCTAGGAGTAGACAAATGGAGCCAGTTGCTGAGGTTTCTAAAAGATAACATGGACATTGTGTTCATACAAATACACAAACAAACTGAATAAATAAATCAACAGAAAATTTGGCATTTGGTCAAATGTGACTTTATCCATACATTGGATCAAGAAAAACACCGTTGTTCAGTCAGTATGTGCCTCATGTTTCGGTGTCGACACAGAGAGAAAAGTGAAAACTAAAGGATCACAGACTTCATGGCCTTACTGTAATCATATCCGGGACCATATCCGTAGTAACCAGAAGAGTAGTCATAGTTGCCATAGCCGCCATATCCACCGTAACCGTAGCCTTGGTTACCGTAACCCTGGTTCCAGCTGTTTCCATAGCCCTGGTTCCAGCCCTGGTTCTGACCTGAGACAAAGAGGATTAGTTTTAATAATTTCAAATGGAAAAACTTTTGACATTTAAAACCTCAACAACACTCTGGCCTCTTTGAAAAGATTGGTCCCATTGATGAGGGTAAATTAAAAACTCAAGCGTATGTGTTGCCCATCTTATTTGCATCTCTATTAAATAAGAACCCACTCCAGTTCTGTTACTTTTCCCTTACGTCATACTTTTCTTAATCATTTCAACACACTTTTGGGGAACTCCTGCTTTTTACAAAATCAGAGCCAGGGAGCTGTGCAGAAGAAAACAAACTTAAAACGGACTTGTCCCTGCCCTCCTCCCTACCTCCACGCTCCCTGCCCCGACCGCCATAACCGCCACCACGTCCATACTGCTGCTGCTGATACACCTCCTTTGGCTGGGCGATCTTCAACTCACACTGGAGGAGAAGGTACAAACACACATTAAATCCTGATCCCTGGTGGCCATTCCAAAATTATTGGTGGTCAACATCAGAGTTGCACAACAACCATTACTTTCCTACGGTATCATGAACCATGCAGAGCTGCCAAGGTAACACTGTTTGCATGTACATACCCTGCCGCCTTCGATGTTGTGGTATTTCTTCTCCAGACACTTCTTGACACTTGCTTCATCTTTGTATGTGATGAAGATAAAACCCCTCCTTTTCTTGGACTTAGGGTCCATGGGAAGCTCAATGGTTTCAATCTGGAAGGAGAAGGAGAGGGGGAAGGGACCCCAGTTAAAAAACTAACCAAAAAAAACATATGCATTTTCACATATACATTTCCTATTGGTAGTATTACCTGTGCTAAAAAGCACCCTCCCCTCAGACTGCATCTAAAAAGGTGAGCCATGAATCTCTATGTTCCATGTTACACTGTTCGATATTGGTCTTTACATGAGTAAAGAGCCAATTTTTTTTTTTATAGGTGATGACAATGTAATAGCTGTAATAGCTCTTGAGTTCAATTAGCCTGATTTACCCTGTATCAATGCCATCCATCCAGATTTCAGTTAAAACACTAAAGCCATGAGGCTGAGCATACAGGGCTACCCTGTTGCACCTGGAGATCTGTTGTGTTTTCTAATTTAATTCATTAGTTTATTTGACAGGGAGTGTGCACATCAATGTGCCAGAGTTGGCCACAAAAGCCATTTTTCATCTGTGGTTCCTGGACAGATGTTACAGTGTCAGGTACAAAAAAGTTAACAACATGAAATATAGACAACAACATTGTTGAGCAGAAGCACAGACAAAAGCATGCACAGTATTTAAAATACATAAAAACAGTCTGACACAATAAAAGCAGAATCACAATAAGACATGCATGCAGGTACATGAAAGCAGTCTGGTGACAGTAAGACAGCAGCAGGTAAATAACAAACAGACAGTAAAGGAAGAGCAGCACGGAAAGACTGAGGACTGATACGGTGTGACTGAGTTTCAGTGCTCATTCCATCTATAAGAACTAACCTCTCCGAAGGCCCCGAAATATTCCCTGATGGTGTCCTCTGTCGCCTCAGGGTTCAAACCTCCAACAAAGATCTTCTTGGCGGGCTCCTTCTTCATGGCCATCGCCCTCTTGGGGTCAATTTGGCGTCCGTCCAGTCTGTGTTCCTTCTGCTCCAGCACCTGCAGGTTCATACAGATTTGTTATTGTTGAGCACGAGGAAATTAAACGAATGAAGAGAGAACATGGAGAGAAAATCCTGCACCTTGTGAGACTGTTGTTGTGTTTACAGAGACAAGTGACATGTATCTGACCACAGCTTCTGAAGTTGTGTGTTTGATCAGCATGTCTGCATTGGATGCCAGTAGACACGTTAGAGACAAATCTGCTCTCTACATTTTGTCATGTTGGCCACATGTACCAACAACAACACTCCACCTTCATGACCGCTGTGCTGCAGACCAACAATCAAACTACCAACATAAACCAGATATCCAACAAAGATCCAGGTGTTGATCATGTTGCACTTTATACCGTGCAGCATCAATGCCATAAGACTCGAAACAGAAAAATTATTTGCATATTCATGTGTTGGCCAAAGTGAATACAGAAGAAACAGCTATCAGGCGACTGGAGGTGACTCACCTTGTCTACGCTGGCAGAGTCTTTGAAGAGAACGAAGCCGAAGCCTCTGGACCGGCCGGTGTTGGAGTCCATCTTGATGGTGCAGTCTGACACTTCGCCAAACTTACTGAAGTAATCCTTCAGGTCCTTTTTACTCGTGTCCCAGCTTAGGCCACCCACAAACATTTTACTGCAGACAGAAAAGGGACAATGCACCAATTAGTCCTTTGCATACAGGTCAGTAGAAAGGTTGCATTTGCTGATAAACACAAGGTTTGTCTATTTTCTTAATATATAATCGAGCCTTTCTTTTAAGGTCACTCACACACAAAGTAAAACTCAAAATCATTTTTTCATCATACGTTTTTACTAGCAGAAAGTGTTCATCTGTGTGACAAGTCTGAGAGAACCCAAAAATACACACCCGGCATCTTCCTCTCCTTTGCTGGCATCAATCTTGCCTCCATCGGTGCCATTGTCCTGAACATCTTCTTCTCCATCTCCATCTCCACCCATCAGCTCCTGCTCGGCTCCGTTCTGGTCCTCCTCTCCCTCATTTCCATTCTGCTCCGACGTTTCCATAAGCAGATTCTCAGTGTCCGACATTGTTATGGTGGGATCTTCAAGAGACTGTGCCAGAAAAGAAAAACATGTGTACAGCCAACTTTAAGGAAATTGTTGATGACTGATGTTGGTTGTTGTCCATTGATTGCTTGATTTATTTAGGGTTGTTATTTGATGCTGGGCACCTGTGGTACAGCAGTGAAATGCTGATCTTGTTGTGCATTCTCTCTATCCTGGATGGTCACTTTGCACTGCACCCACCCTTTATGAACTCCTGACACTCCTTGTACTTTTCATGTTTGATTTTGAAACATTGTATTGGCTATTTTCTAGGCAAGAGCACCAAGGCCTGTTTATTGCTGCTTGCGACTATTGTCTCTACCTACATAACCAGTTGTCCCACATGAACATGAATAGCACTCAGGTTGAAAAAGCTGTCAATAGAAAAATCATTGTTCTATACTAAAAAACAGTGGTAAGTACCAATCGTTAGAATATAAGTTGCATTTGTTCTGCATTATATTCTTTTCAACTTACTCTGGGGCACCTTGGGGCACAACTAGGGATGCACATGGTCAACAGTTTAACCATAACCCAACAAGAACTCTGACCGATACCTCTGACTAATACTATCGTTTTTTTTTAATTAGCTACTGATGTCATCAACTCATGGGGGCCTATCAACACGTGTAGACCTACACTAGTGCCTTCAGTGATATTAAGCAGCAATAAATCACGCTGGAGGACTTACAGTAGGTGCCAGTTATGCAGCACAGTGCATCACCTGTAAGGAGGGCACCTCACCTGCAGCTGAGCCCAGCTGTCAGAGGAGCACTCTGCTGTTCCTCTCTCTTTAGCCTGGTGTTTGGCTGCACTTTGTATGAAACAAGTTCAAAATGTGAAGACCTATCAGCCACCAGCTGAGTCACAGTGGATGTGGCACTGCACAGCTGTAGCAGCGCGTGCGGATGCGTTTTATAACGGCAAGAAGAAACAAAATCGTTGATTGTCCTCTCAATCGGCCATAGAGGATGGCGTCGCCTATCGGCACCAACCTAGTCACAGGCTTTAATATAGCATGTTCATCCTATCAGTTAACGGTTACTAATCGGTTAACGAGCGTCGGCCATAGGATAAAATAAATAAATAAATAATATACTTCCCTAGGCACAACAAAGCCTATAAGGGCTACCACTAACAACTGTTTAAATTAATGATTATTGATCTGGCAAATTGTATTTTTCAATGAATCGTTAATAATTATTAATAATTTAAAAGTATGAAACAAGCCAAAAAGCTCATGTCTACTAATGCCCTCATCATCAAACCAATCATTATGTATAAAAGCACTTTTTGTACCCGGCACAAAGTGCTTTACATGGTTAAACAGCAATGCATTAAAGCATCAGTAAAAAAAGAAAAAGAAAAAAAGAAGCTAAGAATGGCATTAGAATTTAAGTAAAAGACGAAACAATGAAACATCAGTAGCCTAACATTAGTTATGACCAAATATTGTTAACCAATAATGCTTATCGGCAATATATTTTAACACACTGTACTAAATGCATACTTAACTGATTCAAACGATCTCTATGCATATGACTATAATAAAAACGGTGAATACACTCCTGCTAAAAGTCAATACCAAGGCTACGGCTTTACAGATTATTTCAGCAATAGCTAACGGCGGCTTTAATTGTTTAATATCCCCCACATATTTATACGAGTTAACCTGATTTGAAATTAATACTGACGAAGTAGTGGGCAATAAACAAACACTTTAGAGCGTCTCCTTGCTCATCGAGACAAAAAGCAGCCCTAAACCGGCGTGAATCTCCATGTTGTGGGTTTAAGCGGACCGCGCTTTACTCCGCTTGGGGGGGAGTGCAGGCCCGGCTACTACGTAACTAACGAGTTCTGAATAATATAAGCAGCGCAGGTAAACTCACAGTAAAGGGTGACGGAAAATATCTTTGAACATTTAAAAAGTAGAAACCCTTAATTTCAACTGCAGTCCCTAAACGATCTTTTCATTCAATGTTAACAACAGCGTTAAACCACGTTAGCAGCTGCGGCTAACGGACCGCTAGCTAGGTTTGCTGCTAACAAGAGGACACCACAGATAAAACTAGCCCAAATGGAAACGCTACAGTGAAACTGCTTACTATACTAACAAAAACATCCTCACACATATTTTACCGCGCAACTGAAAACACGAAAATGTGCTTACTTTCAGGGAAAATACCACAGACTCCGACTTGCTGCTCAAAATGGACACTCTCCAAATTCGCCGCTAACTCGTGGCATCATATATACGACCGGATGTGACCGAGCGCTGCGGCACGTCCAAATATGGAGGTCTCTGATTGGACACGAGGCTCTCTTGTGCGAATGAAGCTGTTGCGTGATTGGCTGACTGTCCGCTCTTGATGACAATACCGCAAATAAGGTAGCCTATTTCCTGTCCTGTCTCTGCTCTGGAAACAGTAATTTCAGGGATAAAGCGACATTTTTAATGCTTCGCCAGTAGATAACATATATTTCCATGCATTTGTTTGGCTTAACGAATAGGAAAATTACCGTCTTGAAAAGTGAAGCAGTTCTTCATCCGCCTGCGCAGTTTCAATTTCAGCACGGAGCATGGCCGGATCAACCTCCAGAGGGGCCCAGGGGCCAGAATAGGAACAGTCAATTCATGTCTACTAGTGCAGTTCAGTTTTTAAAAGCATAATTGTATCTCTGTTTCCTGCTTCATCTACACTAAAATGGAACCTTTCTCTCTCTAAAACATGTGCTTCTCCAAAATATGTGTTAAACAGAAAATCTCTTTTTTAAACACAAGAAAGTAATGTCTTTACATTTTGCCCCTTTACTTGCAAATGACATTAAAGCCCTACAGCTTCATAAGGCTGCTCATCAGCCTTATGAAGCTGTAGGGCTTTAATGTCATTTGTACATTAAAAAAAAGATTAATATAGCTCATGGTGTTTTTTTTGTTTTGTTTGTTTTGTTTTTAATAGCAGCCTTTTCAAAACTGAAACAGGTGTTTGCACCACATATCCTAAGAATTGCTCTGTTTCTAATAACAACCAAGAAAAACTGTACAGTCAGAAACATGACACTGTGTAGCTAACAGCAGCGGAGTGGAGTAAAACCAACCCCTTTATTTATTTATAACTTTGTTGGCCTAACATTTAACACATTTTAAAATACAGTATCCAAAAAAGCTATGGTTTACAAATTAAAAGAGTGCTTTAACCAAAAAATGCTTCATTGGGTCTTCTCAGAATAATCACAGATACTTCTAACTGCCTGTATAAGACAACATTCACTGCTCGTTTATGAAAATACTGAATATCAGTTTTAAAAGACTGCAGCTGCAAAAGACACATTTCACATGCAATGGAATCAAAATTTAAGCAGGAGTGAGTTAAACAGACTGCACCAGATGATTTGAGGACAGAGTTCATAAATAGATATAAAACATGCGAGTGCTGTGGCCACATGAAACACAGCAAAACCAGCAAATTCTGTGGTTCAGGGTGAGTGTTTTGCTGCCACTGACTGCTTCACCCTGGTAACATCAACTATACCTGCCAACCAGGGGCAAGTCGAGGCATGACCTGAGATATGGGCAGACACACAAATGCACACATACACACACACTAAAGCGTAGCTGTGGATACAGTTGTGTGGTCACTTGTAAGCACAGCAGTGAGAACTGCAGCAACCATAGCTGAGAACACAGCTCCCACATATTCACTTATATATGTAAATATGTGCTTAATTTGATGATCAGCAGAGACCATCAGCCACAAAACTTAACCAGCCACTGTCATCGGTCAGTTTCAGCCAGTCTGCTTCCTCATAATTTCAATGTGATCCGATCCAGCTTCATGAAGATCCACCTGGAACAGAGTTGAAAACAGATGAATATTCATCTCAAAAGCTTTGGTTGGAGCGTGGCTGCCTCGGCAACTGGTAATCTCTGAGTCATATTATCATTTCAAATATTTTCTTATTATTTATCCAGCTATTTCTTCATTTTTTCTTAGTTCATCTTCCTCTTAATGTAATTAATTCATGTAAAGTTGTATATATTTGATTTTGTGTATAATGGGTAGGGATGTTTTTTCTTCTCCCCACTCTTTTCTAATATATAAAACAAGTCGAGTGTTTCCGTAATGTTACTCCTGTAGTTATGGATCCTGATACTTGCCTTTGTTAACTTAACTTATAATCATTCTCTCTCTACCTAATGGAGCCTAGTAGACTTTAATGTTTGTTGTTTTAGCAAAAAATACAGATTTAAAAAAAGTGTTAAAAATGTCCCCCTCTGTGGGATAGTTTGGATGCCCTTGTGTCAATACTTCCCTCCAATTTTCATCACTGGCTCTGTCACTTGAAGCCTTCATAAGTTAAACCTGTTTTGTTTTTTGTAGAAACGCGTTTAGTAATTTTACACATATCCTCTCAGTCTGTATTGCAGCAGTGTTACTGGATCCTGACTGATTGGGGTTGTTGTGCAGGCAGTGTTGTTAGCTGATTGTTCTCACACACCAATCACTAGCCACACTACCAGAACAAGCACCACCACACACAGCCGCTCTGGGAGTGAAAACTTCATTCACCATAACTTAAGAAAGAAAGCATCTCGGGAGGAAGACCTCATCTCGATCATCTGGTATCAAGCTTACCATGAAATCTGCTAAGATACTAGCTTTGTCAAAATGCAAATTTTACCAAGAGTACCCCGACATAGAAAAAGATCAAATAGTTTCAAATAACCAGCAGAGGTGACACAGACACATTTATTTCTTTTCAATGACAGGTCAATGTTACTTTATTCACATTTACTTTAATTTTAGTTTAAAAACACATTTAGAAAGGAAAGTTTGATTAAAATACTTCAATATTTCAAAGATTAAAAACGTGCTTAAACAGCATTATTTTAAATCATTATTACTTTAAACCATGTATGAATAATAAACTTATACTTTAAAGCTACATAAACCGTCCTGACTTTTCTTCCCTGACATGGTGCTTTGATCCAGCATCATGGCTCCAGAGCAGCAGCACCGATTCTGGTCCTGTATTTGTCAGGAGCACGGCTCGCTCTAGGATCGGGATTTGCTGATCCAGTGGTACTTGTCCACACGTGGCCCGATGAAGGTGAATGAGGGTCGGTGTGACTTGAAGCCCTTTTGGCCTGAGAACTGGGAGTTCGGACCTGCAGCTGGAGGAGGGTGAGGCGGGAAGGCATCCCCAGCGAAGGCCTTACGTTTCTCCCACAGCCAGGTCTGAGGGGCCCCAGGAGAAAACTCACTGAACTGAGGAGGAGAGAGCACAGGTGGAACCAAGTTTAAGTTTTTTGTTACTTTACAAAAACACATTTTTCCCCACATAACATTAAGTAAAACATGTTGCTTAGTCTTGAGATTAAATTACACTTGACACATTCGTCAACCATTTTGATCCTCATTGGTGCAAAAATACCACAAATATTTAACAATGATTTGAGCTTTTTTAATGCATTTTTAATCATTTTGAATGGGGACCAGTGGTGTAATCTAATTTGTTGTATTGGGTATACTGCTTTTTAGTTGGGTACACTGTTCATACCTGCATCACATAGACTACACCACTGGACCTAACTGTTGTGAAGGTTTCACTGGGGTAGAAACAAAATGAAGCATCTGACATAACATCCAAAGTGCATAGAAGAGGAAAAAGTTCAGAAAGGTCAGATGTCCAGCAGCACTATGTCAGTTGTTTGTCACTCCCAGATTCCTGGTGCTCAGACCCTGAAACATGTCTGTTACAACAATCTTGTTTTCAGAGAATGTGACTGTTGTGTGGCTAAAGGGACCATGACATGTTCCCTAATTTGTCCACCTACCCTGTAGACACTGTTGGGGTTGCTGACAGTCGGGATGGTTTTGGGTTCAGGGTTGGTGGCTGGGCCCGGACCAGGGCAGAGAGCAGACAGGACGGTGGTGCTGCTGCTGTTGCTGTTGCTGCTGCTCATGCTGTTGTCTCCTCCTCCATCCTCCTCATCTGAAGAGCTTCCCGATTGGACATCTAGGCTCGCCCGCTCCACGGCATCGTGGATTCGCCGGGAAAACTCCCCATCTCCACGGCGACAGCTGTCCACCGCAGAGACACAGAATGGAGCGCAGTGTTCACCGTACCTGCAAGTAGAGGGAGAACCAAGCTGTAACATCCATCCTCATGAGCACTGTGGCCTAAAAACATGCCGTCACGTTGACAGCCATTTTAACTCAGTTTCCTCATCCGGCAGGAAGGTGGTGGACAGCTCTCTAGATTTTCTCTTACAATATTAAAATAAAGAGAAAACAGTAGTATAAACACATTTTATTTGTCCAAAATTAGACATGAGTGGGTTTTTAAGGTGATGGTGAACAGCCATGTGGTTATTAACCCAAATATAATTACTGGAATCAGTGGGATTAAGAGTCCACTTAATGGCACCTTTGATGTGCTGATACCACTCAGGGTGCTTTCAGACAGACATAGCTCTGGTTGTGGCTCTGTTCTGGAGTCACAGAACCTTGGTGCTTTCTGGCAAACACAAGTGGTTATCAATATTCATTAAACTCCTGCAAAGAAGTGCATTCCCCATCAAATTATAACATACTGTAAATGATCTTCCAGGGTAAGACAAGACCCTGCAGTATATTAAATGAGCTCTTAAATGAGTCAATATTTAAAAGAATCTGTCATGTAGTTGAAATGTGAGGAAACAAAAGTTTAAGGATCTGACCTGCAGGACACCTCTCCAGGGTCGACCCACACCGTGAGCTGCTGGGGAAGGCCCAGATCTTCGTATCGCACTGCGCTGCGTTCACAGGTCTGTTGCAGCACGGGATCCTGCAGCTGCACACGGTTCATACGGAGACACCTGGAGAGCACACAGAGCAGCAGTGGTCAGACAAAACAACTCTGTTGAGTTGTTTGAAATGTGGAACATTTCACATATTTTCCAATTAGATTTTCTTCTTGTCCAGATTTTAAGATCAGTGCATCATATCTGCCTCTACCCCAGAACAATGGAGGTGTATGAAATAACATTTGAAAAAGAAAAATAAAGCATCTGTTACATGGATCTTCAGAGACAACATCCCCGTTACTGACTGGACAATTCTGTGCCTACTTCTTTCTGCAGAAATAATCCTGTGCAAACTGTTTAAAGTGGATTAGAATAATTTACAGAATTACAAAAATAATCTGATACAAAATCAATTCCTGATTGTTTAAGTAAGGGAGGAAATGGCATGGTTTGTAGCTGGATAGTTTCTGGGGTGAAGCGTCACCTTTGAAGCAGTTCAATATGGCAGCTGAATATCTTAACATTTGGCTAATCCTTGAGTTAAATTATCGCTCAGGTTTAAACTATTCAACAAGTGCAGTTTGTGGGAACTTGTATTTTAAAACTTGAAATGATTTGTAATGTGGATCATGACAAACACCGACACTTCCTGTTGTGGTACTGACCTGTAGGCCTGTCCCTTGGTGGGTGCATTCGGGTACCAGTGGTTCTTGTAGCTCTCAAACAGGACAGAGGTGAGGGCGGCGGCGAAGCGCTCCCTGCTGTCATTATCCAGACAACCATATCTTTTCACCAGCCGAGCCACAAAGAAGACAGCAGCAGCGATCTCCTCCTTCATGGCTACACACACACACACCAGCTCGCTTACTCGCTCTCTTTAGCCTCTGGTTCAGTGAATCCAACTGGATTCAGCAAACTCAAACCTGTACGGTTAAAACCTCTTCATTCAATAAAACATGTAGGATGATCCTACTCTTACAGAGAAGCCAAAGAAAAGAAAAGAAAAAGAAAAAAAAAAGATATCAGATAAAACTAAGAGCACAAGCTGGAATTCAGGTGAGTCAAGCAAACATATTTGCTGCTGGAGCTCTGGAGAGAACTCAGCTTTGATTTCTTCTTCCACCAGTGAAGAAGACAACACACCAATCTGCAACCATCTACGTCTGTGTGTGTGGAGGAGCAGCTTGTCTCAGTTGTGGGAAACTCCCCATACATCACATACTCAGAGAGTCGCTGCCTTCTGAGATTCTCATGTGGTTTAATAAAACCACAGTTCAGCTGTGTGACAAGCTCACACACCTGAAGCTGCTTGACTCTGATTGCACTCCCTGTATGTGTGTGTGTGTGTGTGTGTGTGTGTGTGTGTGTGTGTGCCATCCTCTCTGTGCAAATGTCTTAAATAAGAAGAAACCAGTGACACTTTTATGAAAACACACTGAATTCCTGCACAACTTAACTTGAAGTGAATTCACCTCAGGTTTTTACTCAGACTGATCTGATTTAATTCTGCCAACAAATGGCTGGTGGTGGATCAGGTGTAACACACTGCCCTCTAGTGATTAAAATCAGAAGTGACATGACTGGCTGTTCATTTTAGACTTCTTGCTTGACCAAAGAGGAAGGTTCACCATTATAAGCTGAAAAATGTGAAGAAAGTTAACACTTTTATTACACTATTATTACTGTTGTTGTTGTATAATCTACGGCTTGGACCAACCTGAGATAAGATCTTAAGGTTTGGTCACACAGGACAGTGTACCTCCAGTGGGTGCCCACTTTAATTTGACCCGCTGAGCCTATTTGATTGGCTCGGGGACCTCCTCTGTCAATCAAAATCTGTAAATAAACTGCAAGTAGCTAATATCAAATTTTATCTATCTATCTATCTATCTATCTATCTATCTATCTATCTATCTATCTATCTATCTATCTATCTATCTATCTATCTATCTATCTGTCTATCTATCTATCTGTCTGTCTGTCTGTCTGTCTGTCTGTCTATCTGTCTGTCAGTAACTAGTAGCCATACTTGTTTACTGTTTTCTCTGTTTCTCCCCTGCTAATTATCTTAGACACACAAACACACACACACAACTCATCACACACTTCAGCCATTCGATTACACAACAAGCTGACTGGTCCCAGCAGCCTCCTAATTAGATCTCCCTCCCTCCTGCCCAGTGTAAAACCTTCTTCCACATTTTCTCAAGTCCCAGCTAAAGGCACAGTTACCAAGGCGTAAATTACATCTAACGTGGAGCAGCAGTTGCCCAAATTAAAAGAGTAAATAAATTATAATCTGCCAGAAAGTAACAAGTCCCGTCTAACGTGCCTACGTTAAACAAGGCAGTGAATCTGAGCAGGCCAGGGGTCTCTCCAACCATCTGGACCCTCTTACAGCTTGGCCCTCACCCAGGTCTGACTGGAGGCTATGCTATCATCAGCTGAGTGAAGTCCCATGGCAGGCAAGGTGCCAACACAAAGGCCCCAGACTTGAGCCGGGACTGGAAGCCCCCACGTAGAAGACCTCCGTGGAGCAAAACAGGCTTAGACTATCTTTATACGGTCCCGTCCTGAGACCCAGGCTGCTTTATTAGGGGATGGCAGCATGAGAAAACATGTTCACAGTAGGGGAAAGAAAAGGAACAAACCTGTCAGCCAGGAGCATAAGTAAAAACATATCACGGCTGAACTACGTGTAGGAAATTCTCGCTGAAGGGATTGAAGTAATGTCTAATATTAAAAGTGTCAGCTGCAGACTTCACTCGCAAGGCTGGATTGGGTGTCTAGAGTTATGGCTTCTTAACAATACCTCCTTGTTTCAACTGAGTTGAGGTCAGAGCAAATATATGACAGGAATTGGATCACTAGTTGTCCCTGGAGTGCACCTACATGTCTTTAGAAATGTGTTTTTAAAAAGGTCTACGTCTGGGTCTCCCTGGGTCTGCTGGTTGAAGGGTCTCTGAAGACTCAGTGCTGCCCATGTTCTGGCAGGCTTGCTGCCGACTGTCTCTGGTTTCAACTTCGGGACAGAGGGTTAGCAGACGTGTTTGTGTATTAAAGCAAATTCCTGGGGCAGAAATAGCCAGTGTTGTGAGATCGAAAGCTTTGATCCATTAAGAACATTGCATTTCCATTGCTGGGTCATGTTTATTTCTCTTTGAGCCAAATAAACCGCTGTGGTCAGTGGTAAAACTTCATTAGTCTTTTATGACTATGGTTTTACCTAACCAGTGGGTTTTTATGAATGGTGGCCAGGAACCAAAGGTGTGTGTATTTGTTGTGGTTGGCATGGTAAAATGAGGCCAGGTGTGAGCTTGGCTGTATTTTAATTTGTTTACTTGCAGGCAGGATCAAGGCTCTCATCAAGATGTATGGAGCATCATGTTTCTGGGTCAGCTCTTATACTTATTCCCCACTGTGTTGACGTTCACATCTGTTCATCAAAAGTATTGTTGGTTAGATGAAGAGCAAAGGAAGCCCATATTGCGGCCTCGCCCAGTCATGGCCCAACAGCAGTCCCAGTTAGAAGACAAGCCTGATCGTCAGCTGCATTACTTTAACTGTCAACACTGTCTTAACACAAAAACTGATTAAATCTTCATGCCGAACTCTGCAGATGGCCACTGTCAAATTTCCAGATAAAATTTTGCAATGTTTTTCATGGAATCTTTCACCAATTTAAAACAATACTGCACCAATACATTACCAAGAAATCATTCGTAAAATATTCCTGTACTAGAAAGCCATGGGAATGTTGTACACCTGCATAAACAGTAATTGCAAAAACGAGAAAACAGCATGTCAATTCAGTAAAATTTGTACCATCACTCCAGTTTGTATTGGAAATGGCCATAGACATGTGTTTACAAAACACTCAGGGTTAGGGTTTTTAGGTAGGTTTGAATTGCTGGCATGTTTTATGATAAATACAGTAACCCTCCATCAGACACTGTGTGTCAGTGTAATTACCGTTTCGTAGTTTTGGTTTACAACAATTCTTGGAAAAAGAGATCACAGAAGGAACTTAAAAAAGCCAGTGTTATTGGAGATTTACAGTCTTTCTCTGTTCCTTTGTATCTGCTGTCAGAGGCTTCACTCTTATCTTTGCACCCTTGAATGTGGCTTTCACTCCAACCTCACTGTAAGTGGGATCTTGGATAGACTCTACCAGGCAGGACTCACACTGTTAGTCATAGCGACCTGAGCTCTTTGGTGAGGTGGGAGTAGTGTGGCTACACCTCCTAGTTTTACAATAAGATTAGAAGTCTGCCCACTTACTATCAGCTCTGTGAAGCTGTACTTTAGGGCTATGACCTAAATGGGAACACGAACATAATGAACTTTCTCACAAGGACAGCATTAGCATGTTGATGAGTAGCAGCTATATTGTTTACTTAACATTTAGCATCTTTGTTAGTATGGTAATATTTGCTCCTTGGCACTAAACACACAATACACCTGGGGCTGGGGGAAAGTCATTAGTTATCTATTTGCTCATAAATCATGTGGCAAATTGAAATGTTGACCAGATGGTGGCAATAGAGGAAAAGTTAAGGAATCACCAAGTCACCAAATTACATTTCATCCCACGGGACACGTGGATGTTTGTACCAGATTCAACAGAAATCCCTCCCACACATATTTCACTTAAAGTCTTAAATATCTATCTCATGATGGTGCTAGTGGAAATGCCCTTAGGAATCATCTCCTGGGGACAATAATAGCCTGTACAGCATTTCACAGAAATTCACCTAATAAATTTAGTTGATTTCATTCTTGACCAAAGTGGTGGACAAAGACTCTGGCTAGCGTGGCTAAAAAGGAGCGCGAGCTGTTGGCGTCCTTCAGGCAGGGTGACTATGAATACGAGTTTTGTTGTGTTGTTGTGATAGTAATTTGATTAAAGTAATGAGAGGGCTGAGCTATGTCAAAACATTATATTGTGATTACTTTGACACATTTTGATGACTCACGAGTTTAGTGGCAATAAATGTAAATGTAGAAAAGAATATTGAACAGATGATGATGTGATTGTTGCTGGGGTGTGTAACAAACAAGCGCACCCTCCTGTGTCTGGAAATGATTACTTGTAGGCCGGAGAAATCTCTGTGGCACCACAAGGCTTTATTGATATAGGATGTTGTGACACATTTGACCTTCATCAAAATATTGCAGCTCCTGTGTTTTGGATTTTTGTACTTGGCCTCATCCAGATTTCTCAAATATTTCGACTAGTTGTTCCACCATAATCAGGTCTGGACAATACTGAGAACGTATGAACGGTGATAGCATGGGAAAAGACTGCCTGATGCACACATAGGAACTGGCTTTATATTTTACCTGAGTCCAGAGTGCTCCCTAAAGTGCAGACTTATGATTCTGCTGTGAAATCTATTTCATCACACCATACATCACAATGTTTTGATGAAAGCGTGTGCCACATATGGCAGCATGCTGCAAGAATTCAATACTGAAAGCAGGAGCCCCTTCAAAAAACACACACACACACACTCGCTTGGCCCTTGATTTAAACCCGTTGGTGTCTTAGGGAGCGCAGATGAAAGGTGCATCATTCACGTGGAGGAATAAAGTTGTTTTCAGTCTCTTAAGCAGTTGGTAATTGACAGAGTGAAATGCGGTAGAGAGGAGTTTCTTTTTGACTGCCTTCCAGCTTTCTTTGGCCTGCTGTGCCGCTCAGGGCCCCATCCCAACCCTGAAATAACTCCTCCAGCAGAAAGGCTCTCCCTCTTGCTTACCTCTGCCATCGCAAGATAGATATCCCTCTCTTCCTAAACAAAAGATATAGAGTGCCGCATGTTTCTCTCTCTCATTTCCATCATGTCTTCAATGCTGTTTGAGCAGAATTGAACTCCTGGAGGTTGGATACACTGAGAGCCATGCAAGTCACGTAAAGGCTTGACTTTACCATTCACCAATTTCATGGTCACCTCATTCTTCCCAACAACGGTCTGTTGGATTTTAGTTCATTTAAAGTCCAGAAAAGGAAATGAGATTTTCATGGATGTCAAAACCATCACAGTGCATTTTTTTTATGTGAATTAATCAATAAAATAATTGTACACTCCCAGAAGTATACAAGGGCAGTTTCATTCATTGTCTTGTGTGCGAAACACATTGGATGCTTTACTTTTGCTTCAACATGTGTGAAGCAGCTGGTAAACTATCAAGGACATACATGTGTTAACGTTTTCTGACCTCCAAATTGGTATCCAAAAATGCAGGTTCACCATCTTCACCTAATAGATACAAGCCGTCTCTGTTTGCTTTTTGTGACACACAACAGAATATTTAAAGATAGTAAATCAGATGTAACAGACAAATTTGCTCTCTCCAAAGGGTGTCTGTAGCAAAAAATATCAAAAGACATTTCCCCGTGGGTGATGTCATGCAATCGCATGGGATCATGGGAATTGGTGTCTTCACCATCATTCCCTGACTTTGTCAGTCACTGTACATATCTGAATAAATGCAAAGATGGTTCAAAGATTACTTCAAAACCTGTGATTCAGTTTTGGTGGCACTTTTTGGTGGACACACCGGAGTAACTTGAAACTGAAACTGCTTACCTTTGTCTCTTTAATAACTCTCAAACCAGACATTTGAGAGGTTTTTACCTGCAACTGAAGCACTAGAAGTGGTGTTAGCTTCTCCATAACAAACAGAACAGGAGATTGAAACCTGAAGCAGTTTCAAATCAGTGATTTGCAGACACTCTTTGGCAGACATGACCTCTCCAGTGCCTGAGCTGCCTAATATTGGCTAGGCTTTTTCTCTGTTAACTTAAGATCCAGACATCAGATGACTTAAATCATCTGGTTAAATATAGTAACAACAACCAAAAGTGTAAAAACGTTTGTGTGGCTTAAAACTAGATGACAGTCAATTTTTAACTTCTGGAAGGCAACCACAGCACCCACCCATGAACATAGAGGATATTATGTCATTGACAGGAGTCCAAATGACACACTACATCCATGATACCATTACCATGATTAAAATCACACATTTTTCTAGGTTAGAGAATTGCTGGAAACATTTGGGATGATGTAAGTTCAATACTTTAAACATGTATTTCATAGTCTTAGTCATCTATCTTCTTATCTTAATATTGAACAGTTACATTTTAGGCGAAATGTTGAGGTTCAGGAAGGTAGCTACACATCAGTAGGCCCATTACAGTACTTAAGTTAAAGAGGTTTGTCATGCTACATACACTTAATAGGATAGTATATGCAGCTTGGTCATGAGTCACAGCCAAGCACGTGATACAGTGTGTATCACGATCCTCTGACTCGCCAGGACTTTCCTGTTGAATGCCACTGCTAAATGCATTATTTCTTCAGCTGAATTACGATGAGATGATATGATGAATCGATATCCTGTGTGCAGTTTTTAATTTACAACATCCTTTTGGCAGCAGCAGAGCTTGGAGGTCACTTCTCGTTTTTTATATGATGAAAAAGAGTTTGATGATGAGTAAGAGTAAATCATAGTCATTCGAACTACAAAAATAAAAAGGAATACATTTTATTTTAGCAAAGATTTAAAAAAAAAAAAAAAGAGAGAGAGGGAGGGAGAACCAAACCTCCTGTGTGACATCCTCTGTTTTACAAGGAGGTTTTTTAAGATGCTGGTGTTTCTTCATGATGTAATTGTGCTGAGGTTGAAATTACAGCAACACAGACAGCCACAGACCCCTCCACGGCTTTATATGTCGTGTGCGGATTTGTGGGGGGTTACACAGTTCACAGTTCACGGGGAAAATACTCCCTTGGCAGACTTGTTGAGAGTTATGGCCCATTAGACAGATCCTGTAATCAATACACACCCCACCGTCCCAAAGCCCATCATTAACATAGACACTGGACAGCTCGCTCTCAGTTTGCCTTCCCAAACCAGGAGTGCAGCTCTCTCCACTCCAGCTGGTGTCTGTTTGTAGGTTGCAATTGGGTCTTGTTCTGGCCTCCTGTGCCACATGTTTTTCTAATTGCTACCATAGAAGAGAGCGTGGTGAAATGAGTGTCTGGGCCTAGACATCTTCCTGTATAATTTCTTTTTTTGTTTATTTGAACATCTTTGTTCATGAGCTGTTCACAATATGGAAATAATGAAGAAAGAAGTCAAAGCATTCCTCGGGAACACTTGTTTGAGTCTTTTTTTTTATGGCTTCATGATGCAAAAATAGGACAAACAGTCCTGCAGATCTGTCCACATGAGGCCCCCCAAAAAACAACACTGGGCTTTATTTACTTATAGAGCAACATTAACAACAAGCAGCCCTCTCCTTCAGTCACACAAATGCTCTGTGAGGCCACAGTGTTGTTAGGGTAGCCCATAGCCAGCCATATATCACAGCACCCTCCTGCTTAAAGACCATATGGAAGTTGTTGGGATGTGATCCCTCAGGATGATGGGGTTTGTGGGTTTTTGGTGAACACCACGTCTCACAGAGTCAGCTTTACAAGTTGTGGGCGCACGCCCCCAGATCCAGATATCCTCCACAGAGCACCCCAGCATGTGGCTCATTAGAGACTGAATGTGGGAGTTTGAGGAGTGCGGTGGAGGCATGATATAGCGTGGCTAAAAGTAATGTACACAGTGTCATGGGTCAGATGTAGGTTAACACAATCCCCCCACAGAGCTGAGGTGGGTTAAGAGAATAAAAGCTGCAACTACTGTATTGGACAGAAAAAACCCACACAGTGATTGAAAAATATGCATCTATGACAGAGGCACCTTCATTTGGTGAAATATTACGCTTGTAAGACTTACCACAAAGAGAAAATAGAGGATCTGTCAAACTGTGTCAGGCTCCAATCCTTCTGCTTCTGATTAAAACAATAGAGAAGTTTGATTCTGAGCTTTCAATGAAAGGACACAGAGTTACAGTAACAGCAGTTTTGGTTGCAGATAGCAAAGTTAGTGTTTGGCAACCCTGAAGTGATAGCACTTGCTCTGGCAACCATGTGGAAATCACATGTTGTAAAGAGATTAACACTCACTTGAAATGATTACCATTGAGAGGCAATTGTATTAACTGCTCAATAGACCAATTCTTACTTCTTCAGTGGACAGTGAGTCCAAATTTTTAAGCTTGTCTCTCTCTGCTGCCCCCCACAATCTTGAACACTTGACCTACTTCATGAGATCTGTTAGGGTCTGTGGTGACTCCTACAGAGAGGCTCCTGCTGTCATCACAGGAGCTTTACTAGACCAGCAGTTTTACAAACGTCTGTGACCATGCACACGTTCCACCTACGTACAGTGCGAAAAGAGTAAATTCAGAAAGGGCCAGACTATAACAGCCAAGGAGGTAAGTTGCTAATGCCACTCTACCCTGAATTCTTTCATTTCCTAGCTTCCTGTCTCTCTTTTCAGGATTTGAAAGGGCCTTCAGTCAAGCCTTTTGTCATATTTTAATTCTAATCTCCAAGGCAGCTCCCAGCCTCTAAATCTCATAATGACACTCCGGCTTTAGAGTAGTCCTTCCCAAGAGCATTGTGATTATTCTTTCATTATCAATATTATTTTCCAAAATGTCAGGTTTCATCTGGTAGCACTGTTGACCTATGTAAAGTGAGGAGATTTCTCTACATGTTTGAGTTACCTCAGATATTGGTTTCAAATTGCCCTTTGCTGAATGAAAAGACTATAAAGATTTGATGGGTTGCATTACTTTGAGTCCAAGAGAGAGGGAAGGAGAATCTCTGGTGGATTGTAATGGACTGGAAACAAGCGCTAAGTTGGAAATCAGAGTCCAGAGGAGGGAGGGACAAGAATGGTAATTTTCCTTGGATATACACACACATGCAGTCCTAAGCTTGTAACAGGTAACTGTAACCCAACAGGGAAATTATGAACAATACTTACCTCAGTAATGACCCCCAGGTTGCTTGTAATATATGTCCAGAATTCCACTTGTGATCGCCTAAAAACCAGCAAAGAACTTTGACAGTAGAAATAACTTACTTTATATGAAAAGTGCTTCTCTAACCCCCAAGTGGGTACTATTTGGATAGGGATGGATACTTGTATACACCAGGAATTTTCTTGCAGCGGAGACCTCCTCAAACTGTCTAGATGAATATCAAGTTTGGGGGGGGGGGCAGACATCTGACTCACTTGATTATGAAGTTGAAGATATTTTTGCTAACCCCCCAAAAAATGCTGTTTCCATATTAATAATGTGTTTTATTACTGATTCGTCTGGATCAGCATGTTTGTTTGGAAGGTTCAGAGCTGCCAACAACAGTCTAATAGTCTCCCCTTTTCAGATGACTGGATTTGGACACAATCTCCCAAAACTTGGCCAGTCTGTCTCAGTCATAATTAAGGCTGAAGTGGCAATGCCAGGAATGTTTGCCATTTCTCCTCTTTTATTTCCGATGGATTCTCATTTTATTATTACTCTTGCAAAGTAATAATTGCTGCACATATTTGTGAAATGGGAGGAATGTGAGGCAATTAGTTTTAATGATGTGCAAGACAAATCTGTACGACAGCAATTACTGCGACAATGTGCTCAACAGCCCAGAGGCAGGGCCCAGAGACAACAGAGGGGCAGTGACACTGTATGCAAGAGCCGTACAAGAGGGCTTCATGTGGGGTACACGCCAGGCCTGGAGTCACTGACCTGTCCGCGCAGGCGACATGTTTGTGCAGTATCAGTTCTGTGCCTCATAGTTGAAAACAAGTCACACGTCACCCGTCTGAACACATATCCCATCGGAAGCCAACCGTGAACCACCGTTTATTGGGTTATTTTTCTGCCCTGCGCTGTTTCTCATTTCAATTCAGACAGTTTATTTGAAGAATGCAGTTTCACACATTACCAAGTTCTCCCCCTGCAGCATAATGTCACTGGAATCTGTGGCCTTTTTGATCCACAACTTTATCCCCAAACTTGAGGTTAAACAGACTCTGGACGAAGGCGATGGCACCCAGCCAGCCTGTACTTTACTTAGATGATGTATTTAACTCCTTGCCAAACAGAGCTCAAGCAAGTCCTGTTTCATCCCATGATGGAAAATTCGGATCACGTACCAAGTTACACAAATCCACGACCACATTTCTCTAAATGTGTATGCTTCATCAAAAAAGCATCTACATTTTCCTCAGAGTAGTTAAAATGAAATGCTCGAGTGAATTAGTTGGTCTAAATAAAATTTGCTTCACCATAAAGCAGAAGAGAGTGGTGATTGTCTGATATTTAATCCTCAATTTGTTAGTTTTTCTCATCATACCGCAGACTGACAATACGTAATACAGCGGTCTTTCAATTAACATGTATCATGATCAGAGAAACCCAAATTACAGAGCTTCATTTGGCCCTCTGTCTGGGAATGCATCTATGGAAATAAAAGTGTGACGCAATGGTTGTCACAAAGGGTTGTCATGTATTGGGCCATTGTGCTTGCACTCAAGACTTAAAGAAACAGTCAAAGTGGCCCCTGGAGCCTGAGCGGTATCGCAATAACAGGAAGCGTGCAGCAGGTAGAGCGCTGTTCGCACCCAGTGGGGCCCTCTTAGACTGCCAGTGCTCCTCTCTGCCAAGAGCCGTGGCAGCGTTCCTGCCTGTGATCTGTCAGTGTCCACAGCATCTGTGTCAATAGCATTCCATAGCCCTGTTGACAGAGTGCCGCTGTTTGCTTTATTCACCACAGACCGGTGGCCTGATTTACTGTTTGAGGACAATGCCATAAATCCTCAATTGCCGTCTACCACATACATGTGTGTCACAAGATCGAGAGCGTGTTTACTT
>OMNW01007758.1:0-14106 GCA_900303245.1 Selene dorsalis
AGGGAACTGCCGGGAAGAGGCTGAGTGGGTATGGGAGGGAGAACAGGACAAGGAATGGGCCAGGGGCTGGAGAGAGTGTTATGGCTAGAGGAGATGGAAGAGAGAGGCTACACATGTGGGTGGTTGTAAGGTGGGGTGTGGGTGTGGGAGGGTCAACGAGGCAGGCACAGAGGCACATCGAACACCACTGGCCACCAGTAGCACAGACAGGGCTATCTGCCGGTTAGCCCCTGGGGCAGATCTGCTCTCCACAAACAATCAGCACATCACGATGGTGAGTAGGGGCTGGTTATCTGTCACAAGGCACTAAGAGGTAAAAAAGGCAATCTCTTCTGACAGTTTGTTTTTCTACATCTATGGGAGATAAAGCTTGTTGTTTATGTCTCCATATGTCTACTCTCTTATTCTGCCTGCCAGGCTTGAATGGCCTCATTTGAATGGTTTCCACAACAATTTACAGAAGTATTTCTTTAAGCTTTAGTGAGTGAATAGGAGCCCCTGTACCTTTATACCATGTTGAAATACCTGGCTGCTGCGTACGGAACACATTGTCCACTGTGTTAATTCATCAAGGATTGGAATTGCACTTGAAAACTCCAGCACATAAGATAAATATAAGTCGGTCTCTCCTTGGCAGTCATGAGTTTCCCCTTAGATTTTTTGGCACTACTGTTGGGCTGGTGTCCACAAGGTTGCAAGTCTGAATAGGTTTAAATTAAATGGCCTTAGACTCATTGTAGGTAGGATTATTCATGTTGGTCTTTTGTGTGTTAATTTGCAGCATTTTACATTCATCAGTTGAAGTTAAAATGCCACAAAGATATCCTCTTCAGCACCTCCCTGATGACCTAACATTACACCCTCTCTGTCCTGTTTTTCTCACCACTTGCTTGCTTCTCTTTCCTCTCACACCTGCGCTACTGGTATTTTTTCTGTAACACACTTTAGCACTTAGAAGGGCAACATATTACCAGCTACTCCGTGGTCACCTTCCTCCTTTCTCCTCCTAACCAATCAGTTTAAGAGGCTCATTGCACTGGTAACATCCGTCCTTCTTGAGGAGATGTTTGCTTGGACTTACCCTCTTCACTTTTCTAGCAGTTGGTAAAACAACAACTTGGTCTTAAGGAGCTCCAGCGTTTAATAAGTGATGCACTGCAGCTTATACTGTACGTTTACTGCCATTCTGATAACTAACTGCTAACAGCAGCGACCCAGACCGATTGTGGTCAAATTCTTAAGTTTTAAGGACAGAGAGTTGACCTGGAGGAAAAGAAGGGAACTGAAATCTACAGCCCCAGCAGTGTTCATCAATGAAGACTTTTCTGAGGCTGTGAAGCTGAAAAGAAAAGAACCGTGTCTTGTCAAAATTAAGTCGAAATCTGTATGACTGAACTGTGTATGAAAGGCTAGAGGGATTTTAATTTGAAGGGCCAGATAAAGGAAGTGGTGACACTCACTGTCAGTTTTTTGTTTTGTTTTTTTTAACTCGGCAGGTCCCTGCGATATCGCGGTTGTTGGACAGTTAAGTTATTCAGTCGCTGAGGCTGTTACAAGTTCATCAGATGTTACAGTTATACATGAAAATCAGTTTAATGTTCAGTCTCCTCTCCTTGCTGGTTGTTCTGACACATCACAATCATTACCGCTTTGCTGCAGATGTCATTAACAGGCGGCTGGCTTCGTGCATGAGCTTGTAAAAAATAATAGCCTCTTTTAAAGGCTCATTATTACTGCTTTGTATTTCTCTGTAATGTAGCAAACTGTTTACAATATTGCTTAACATTCTATCTTAGCCCTGGAATTCAAACTGTCTTGTTGCTCCCCAATAAATATATATACACATATTGGGAAGCAACAGCATTGGGGAGCAGCCCTGATTCAGGGTTACAGTGTTTACGGATTAGACAGAGACAGGTTTGGAGGTTGAACTGCTTTCTAGATGCATGTGTGTTGTGTCTCCGCGCTACGCCTAAGCTCCAGCACAGCTCCGGCCTTCCGGAGCCCTCTGCAGCACATATGCAGAGCTTCTATTTTTTCTGGACGCCAGAGCACAGCGCAGCAACATCCGGGTAATTTTCAAAATAAACTACACCGTGTTCACGGCGGATCATATTTCCCTGCACTACACCTTGAAATCGTCTATAATGGGCAGAGCCAGGCCTGAAGTCAACACATCAGAGGTTTTCAGACATCATTTCACCCCACTGACACCATGGACAAGGAGATGCTGATTGTGGAGGTCCAAAAGAGGCAGATCAATAGGTCCAAGTTGTTTTCCTTCTACTTCTCTGGATTAAATAAACTGTTTTTGGTTTTGTGGTTCTGCATGCCACTATATTGCGCAATTATGAATGAATTCGCGAGATCTCGTGGGCCCTTGTGATTCGCACTGTCCAGCAGAGCCGCAACGCTCTGCATCACAAACGGAGTCGGTGTGGGATAGGCATGCTCCAATTAAAAGGCTCTCTGTAAGATAATAAAAAAAAAGCCTCCCGGCTGGATGATGAATTAAAAAATTATACGATAAGAAGGGACGAATTAAAGAGGGATGCCATTATTTCTGGTAGCTCAGATGATTGGAATGCCTATAAGGTGCTAAGAAACTTCAGAGGGCCACTTGCAGGACAAAACAGCAGGCCGGTAAGGCTACCAGTGCCAAAATCACAGGTTGTCTTTGCAGGTTGGAGAAGCCAAACTACTGAGCATAACCATTGACGAAACTCTATCTTGGTCTTCACATGTAAATAAGATAGTAAGTAAAATGAGTAGTAGTATTTCAAGCATCAGTAGGAGCATATGTCTTTTAACTGATAAGGCAAGGCAAGGCAAGGCAATTTTATTTGTATTGGTCACGTTTACAGTTTGTCTTAAAGGGCTTTACATAGCATCATGACAACATCCTCACATCAACACACCATGACCCTCACATCAACTGAGGACAAACTCAAAAGAAAACCCTTTTAACAGGGAAAAAATTGGAGAAACCTCTGAGCAGCAGAGGAGGGATCCCTCACCCAGGACGGGCAGACGTGACATAGATGTTGTATACAGACAAGAAAACAGTTTACAACACGGAATGTGGAAAAACATGGAAATGGTTAACAAGAGCTTCTAGTGGGCAGGAAAGGCAGGGAGAGCAGGCCAGTTTGATGGGAGTACTGGATGGCATGGTTTGTGAGAAGGGAGGGATAAAAGAATTAAACTGGTCATACAGTCACTAGTTCTGTTTCACCTAGATTATTGCTCAATAATCTGGTCTGGTACATCAAAGAAGGACCTTGTCAAGCTCCATCTTGTTCAGAATAGAGCTGCATGACTGAAACTCCACTGCTCTGTTAGAACCAATATGCATACCAATATGCTGTCCTGGTTGAAGGTTGGTGAGAGACTAGCCTCTAATCTAATTTTGTATCTGAACAATATATGTAATTCACATAAACCCTGCTCTTCCAAATTTCGCCCAGCCATGGAAAAACCAGGGAACAAGTCTCCCAAGGGGCATTTGGAGTCATTTAAAGATTCTGAAAGTGTAGTTTCTAAGCTTTCCAACGATGTCACACACGATTATGATACAAGACGGGCCTTAAGTTGTCGATTCTCCCTACCTCAACCCAGATCTAATGCACTGAAAAGAACTGTATTATACAGAGCAATTGCAAACTGGAATAGACTTCAAGATTATTTATACTAAATGGCAAATAGGTACATGTGTATGAATGTTGTGTGTTTACATGTTAATACATGTGTGTTTATATGTACATGTCATATATCTAACTATTAGATGGCCAATACCTTTAACTCAATATGGCTATCATATTGATGTTTCTTACTATGTATGACCATTGTATCTATATAGGATATAGGAGGATATATAGGACTATTTGTTTATATTTAACTATAACTTTAATTATGATGAAACAATAATAGTATGATGAGAATAATAATAGTATGTCGTTATTGTATAGGATGATATGATATGTATGATTGTGTGTATGACTGTGTATGATAGTTTATAAAAAAATAACTACAATTCTACTAAAACTAACTACTACATGGTTAATCTATATATGTTGGACTGTACTACATGTATGTGTTATGATACATTATTAGATAGCTATATCTATTATTATATAGCTATAACTAGAATTACGAATTAGGACAAGTGTGTATGTATGTAATTGTGTGTATATATGTATATACTGGCTTCCTATGTTATTTTTCTTTCACTTTCTTGTTAGCTGTTAATTTGAAATGGGTTTTTTTTTTGTTTATTTGTCTTGCGGACCCCAGGAAGAATAGTCGTCACCATTGTGACAACTAATGGAGATCCATTTAACAGTCAACAATAAACAATAAACCTTTTCCTCTGGTCTGCCAACATTCACTGCTTCACCATCACGTGTCTGACAACTGCTTGTTACAGACTGTCCTATCCCCTAAAGGAGTTACACCGCTCTACCTTTTATATCGATGTCCTTTGAAAACAGGAGGATTTGATGCACTAGTTGATGACACAAAAAAATTCTAAAATAGCATTAAGTTTTGTTGTGTGAGTGAAAATCATCAGGTGTCTGTTGATATCAATGTCCACGAATTTCAAAATTAGTGGCAGTGCTAGCAGTGATGATCAGTGAATATCGAGGAAACACTGCAGTCTATCTTTCTTTTGTTCATTTAATTGGATTGACTGACATCAGTAAATGTGCTTAAAAGATGACACATATACATTTTCAGTCTTGCTAAGGTGAACACAATGTAATTAATCAAGGTTAATTACTATTTATCCAGGTTATAGTCATGCATTAGAAAACTGATGTAATGTTGATCAATTAGTCCATAAATGAACGAGCAGAGGGTGTAAGCAATAATTAGTGACAATGGACTGATTTAATTTTGTTACCATGACAACAGACCACAACAAGAGATGGGACAGCAATCAACACAGCATTGTAGTAAAATGGTGTCTAAACAAAACATAATAAAATGCACAAAAGATTTTCCTCTCTATAATCTAATTTCACTTGCTAGGCTACCTATGAACTACTTCATATCCTTCCAAACATAGTGTGTTTATTCAGTTGATGACATTGGTAGATGTGAAAACACTTCCAACCACCCGCCCCCCACCAACCCTTCATCCTTCATTCAGGGGTGAGGGCTAATCTCTTGACCGTTGAGTCCAGCAGCGATATGTAGCAGCAGTACTGAGACTTGCTATCTCGCTCTCTGTGGAAGACTGGGTATGGAATTGTTTATCAGGGAGTCTCTCTCCTGTCTGCTTTGTGCAGGCTTCATTATAGCCTCAGCTATGTTTGGGAGACAATATCTGTGCCTTGTTTCCTGCGCTGCTACCTGCTTGTTGTTCCAGCGGAGATGTGCCTGGGCTCTGGCGATTTATCATCCTCTCAGGGGCTTCTTGATAAAGAGCCCAACATCCCCCTCTGCGCCTGGGAGATACAGGCTGCAAGAGATGTGGAAAATGTCAGAAAATCTCACTGCAGCTCTCTGTCCGCTCTGTCACTACCCCTGGGCTGGATATACGTTACAGAGGAGGAGACGTTTTAGCTGAGCGAAAACGACAACACACCTCCCTTTCCTTTCAGATGAAGTGATTGAGCCTCAGTCTCCCACTCCCCGTCTTTTGAAACCACCCAAGGCCAAGCTATGGCTGATGTCTTCACACACGATAAAAGCACAGAGCTTTGTCTGTGACAGTATAATCTGACTAGTCTGTTTTGGGAGGTTTTATGTCTGCCATGTCAAGGAGTAAAACCTTAGCCACATTGTTTGGGTTGAGCAAGAGTGCTCAGCGATCTCAGACACACCCATACTTCATTTCCCCTGCTCGGGTTGTCATAATCATATTTAACGCTAAATGAGTCTACACTCTAAACAGAGCTGTCTCAGAGTCATTTGTGCATTCTTAAACAGCCTTGTTTTAATTGATTTGGCATTCACGACCTCCACATTGTGGCAAATAGACTTCCCTGTCTGAGTGATGAGGCTTTTTACAAGATCTTTATCGAATACAAGGATTATGTCATTTAATTACAATAGAAGCCATTAAAAGCTTCACGCTTTATTTAACAAAACGACACAGATTCACTGGATTAAATGCTAAACACAGCAATTGAAAGAAATTGAGCATAAATTATATTCTTATACTTTAACTGAAATCCATGGCTTCCTCCTCTACAGTACATGAAATCTCTTCACTGTATCTTTGTGAGCGTCTCTGTGACTCGACATCACTCTGTCTGCCTTTGTCTGTCTCGCGCTCTGCTAACTTTACAGTGGGGTGTGCAGGTGTCTCCATACCACCAGCTCTGCACATGGTGAAAATTAGTGAAGGAAACCACAAGCCCAGCAGGAGTGGGCTGGGGCCCTGACATTGTCCTGGCCTTAGGGTGGGGCGCTGTCTGTCAGGGGCCTCTCTATGAGGGCTGTCCGCCTTGAAAAACCTATTTGTTTATCCCCGTGTGCGGTCCGGCCTCAGATCCTGGGCCCTGCTGCTCTCTGCGCACCAGGGACTTGGGCTGTTGCCGCTAGCAACAGATAAAAATTGCTGTTAACCACAGCAGGGCCCACAACACATCAATCAGCGAGTCTGCAGATAAAGGCTGCAGGCTTCAGGGGCCCTGGCTGAATGGCACGGTTGAAAATCCTTTTCCAGTGGCTGAGCACACACAGCTCCGGTGGTTGAGGCCTGCTATCATTCAGAGTCGAGGAGGCAAACTTCATTTTCAGCAGTGCAGCTCAGGTTTTGTTCTAATGGAGATGCATTAGAACAGCACCAACACAAAGGGAACTCGGGGAGAGGTCATTTGAATAAAAAGGCGACACTGTGAATTAGTGTTGACCGGGCCTCAGGAAAACCAGCACCAGCATAGTTCAGTTGTTCTAAATGAACTCTTAATTGCTTTTGCCACTTGGCTTTGCTCTTAAGGCTGCTTAAAAGCTGGGCCATTCAGCTTCACCGCATTCCACATACTCTGTTCATTAGGACTGAATTGAGATCAACGATTGGAAATACCTCGAAGCTATACCCCTAAGGCCCAAACTGACATTACTATAAAATATTTTTTCACCATAGGTGATTTCAATGGAACATTGTAACCTTTTTCAGTCTAGCTCCATTGGCTCTAAGCAAATGTATGGTGATGACTTCAGTGCCTGGTAATGAAAAAGAACAATACTGATCTTTTCTTATATTAAATCCAGTTAATGTATTCCCAGATGAAGCTCAGTGCTATCACCCATGCTGGAGTTAGTCCAAATGAAACACAGGCTCTCATGGGTAAAAGCATTAGTTTTATCCCCCTAAGCCCGGCCTTGATTATCATCACTCTTAGTTTGTCCTGGATGCACTGTCCCCTAACTCACATTTGCCCCACTTTAAACAAATAGCCCTATAATGTAACAATCAAACAATGCTCTGAGGATTTGTTTACTGCAGGCTTTCTCCCCATTAAGTTTCACGGACACTGTAGACAAATAAAGTGGTAATTCCACTTTATCATATGTTACATATACCACAATCAAGCAGCAATTACATGCTCCTTCCATTTGTAAGAGCTCCCAGTGCCGACGTGGATGTTTTAATGAGGGCTGTAATGAACGCTCAGGGTGTTTGGCAAGTCTCCGAGATGTTGCTGGGGCTTTTATGGCTCCCCATTATAACGTACAATTTGCATCAGCAAATTACAATGCTCCATATCATTATCCTGCACCAAGGCCCGATCATAAATTAGAGCTCCAATTACAAACATCTATCTGGGAACGGGGAATGAATACGATGGCAGCCCACCAGAAGCAGACAGGAGGGAGAGAGAGCCTCCTGTGGATTGCGGGATGAGACTTCCATAGAGGTGCGATAGTCTCATAAACCATCCTTATAGGGAATTCATGCTTCCAAAAGAAATAGACAGTTTTGAAGGGGAAGAACGTCTGCTAGATCTGTTTTGGCAGTTCCATATGTCATATTTCACGGCGCGCTGCTCATTGAACTTTTTGGTATTTTAATCTCCTTCCTTCTGCTAAACACAACACCCACTGATGTCGATGGCTGACTGTTTCACACTTCTCATTCAAAGCTATGTAAGCCTGTCCATTCAGCTGTGCAGAGGAACGGCCTCGTGTGTTGTGTCTCAATTCAGACCCAGCTATGTCTCTGTCTCTTCCAATCTCCCTCTGTTTGACTCTCTCTCCCTCTCTTATTCAACTTGATTATACACTGGAGGGAACATAATAAATCATAGAGATTTATCACGCTGCAGCTTATTAATTCAGCGCCACAAGTGTAATATTAGTCTGTGTCATTTAAAGAAGCAGGCATTGCAGCGTTGGCAATGTCCCCCAAGGAATCCAGAGGAAGCCATTTTAGTTTGGGCAGAACCTAATGAAAAAGGGAGCGTATTTTGTGAGACTTTTCATTTGTTGTTGCTCTTCACTTCTTCACGTCATCTTCATAATGCTTCTCCTCCGCCAACTCATATTACCATCCAGCGCAGCCTCAGTTGTTGGAGGTTAAACAAACAGCGGTGTTCCTGTGATGGCTGTGTTGCCTGTAATCTGCGACCTGTGGCCAAATCTCGCATGGAGAGGTAGAATAAAAGGCGTACGCCGACAGATTGCTGCAGGCGCCAAGCAGAAACCACTTCTACTGATGAGACAAAAGGCCTGCGGGTCTCCCGCAAACCCACAAGAGCTCCCCGACGCCGCGCAAACAAAGCCTGAAATTAAGAAGAGCCAGAGGCAGGCCCATTTCTATAGCAGAGCTAAAATGTTCCTTTTTCATGGCCTCTGTGGATTTCCAGTATGGGATTGTAAAAGGGCAGAGAGACAAAGCGATGCTTTGGAATTTTCACTCACAGATTTTGAGAAAGCATGTTTCTCGTCCTTTTTTTTTTTGTTACTCTCTCTTTCCATACTCTTTAAAAATTCTCACCTCCCACCATCTTTACAGGGCTAATTTTAAATGTAGTAAAACCTCCTCTTGTAGCCTTTAGAGGGTCTCAGATGATGTTTAATTCATGTTTTGTTTTGCATTTTAACCTTGCACATCTGTAGGATCAAACACATCCATCTTTGCTTTTTGGCTGCAAAGCCAGAGCACAGAGGATGACTGCAAGCCCTTGTTTGAGTTTGAGAGGTCATGAGATGAAGAGACTTTATTCCATATTCACAAACACCCCCTAGCAATTATTTCCACTATCTTTAATGTTTCTATGAATCTATTAGGGTTAATGCCCCCACCTGCTTCTCTAACTCTACCCACACGATTACCTTTTCCGAAACCTGTACAAAAAAGTTATACTAAGTAGGTCATGTTCTGCCACTCGTCTTCTAATCACTCAACGAAAAGAACACGATTTCCCTCCATCGGAGCCCCTGAGCCTTGCTCCTGGGATTTCAGTGAGCAATGCACACTCATTTGATTTTCTGGCATAATGTGTTCTCCTTTTCCTTTCTCTCTCTACACCTCTCTTTTCACTTTCCTTACCTTGTTTCTGACAGTACACAAGCAACACCTACCCTTCCTCTACCTTCACCGCACACACATATGTACCACAACCCCCCTCCACGTCTTTCTCTCTCTCTCTTGCTGTCTCTCTGTTTCTCTCAGTGGAGAAGGTGTCTGACAGTAACAGCAGGTAAGGTATAAGATTACAGTAGAAGCAGGGGCAATTATACCTCCAGCTGATGCTGGTGTGTTTATGAGGAGAGTAACTGTTAATGACAGTGTTGTGGTTTCTCCAGAGGCCAAAGCACAGCTTTGGGAAACCTGCTGCTTTGAGTTTTTTTCTGTGCGCCTATCTGATTTTTGTTCCTTCTCTTTCTCTCCCACACCTCACCATCACCAAGAGCCTTCTCTTTGAGCTGAGCTGGAATGCCTCTGTGTCACCCTGCCTACTGTGGTTTTGTCTTTTGGGCACCAAGCAAGTTGAGGCTTCCTGTATTGTGCTCAACTAGCATGTGCTGACTAGATTACAAGTAAAATGTCCTCCTAAGGTCATATGTATACACGCATACATAAGCCTGTGTTTGCAACTGCAGGTTTCTCACCAGGGCCTCTGGCTGCTTCACCACTTCCACCCTACGTGCTTTCTCACACGGCAGGCAGATCACAGCAACTGGAGAGTTTGTGTTTAGATAAAGGAGCTTAATCATAATTGCATGGGGTTTCCAGTGTCTGGTAGTGGTACTCTCCCAGTTGCTGTTCACCCTCACCAGATCCTGGCTTGCAGTGCGAGGTAGTGAAAGTGAAAGTAAAACTGAAATGAAGACACAACTTTATATGTTAACTACATTTAAGTAAAAACATACTTTGAGGTCACAGTGAGTGATTTTGCCACTGTATGTTGAATATAAAGATAAACATCTTTGCGTTAATTCAGCCCACCTTCAAACATATTGTGCAGTGCTATCTCACAGTTGTTATTTGACCATATGTAAATCCTTATGCACTTCTGTCTGTGCCAGATGGTGCTAAGACACTGTTTGTCTTTTGTTTTCTCGGAGGCTGCACCTGTTGGGGTTGAATCTACCTGTTTGACTGTCTGCATCCGCTGACATATATTTGACCAACTAATGACCAGGATGTCATTGACAGTCTCTGTACCACTACAGAAACCTTACAAATGCTGTAAATTAAAGTGTTAATTGGATATATGTAAATTCCGTATTTTCGGTGTCACTTCTTCATGCTGCCATTTCATATGGTTTACTCCTTTATATCTGTTTACAATGCAAACCATCCCTTGAGTTCAGGACAGGCCCATTTGGGGTATTGTTGTTTAAGTCTTGGCTCAGCTGTGACCCTCTCACTGACTGATGCAGTCATTATGAATGCAATTTTACTGTTTCACCCATTGAAAGTCACTTTGGATAGAAGAGTCAGCTAAATGCCAGGAAATGTAAATGAATGCCAGACTCACCCTCCAGTCTTCTGCCCACAACCATCCACACTCCAGACCCCATCCACTGTGCCCTCAGCGTGTGGTTGGCCTTGGCCCCGATCACATCAGGGCACATGGGAGATTAACTGGGCTGGCTTACTCACTCAGCAGGTTCCCCGACTCCCCTCCACTCATCCTGGCCCAATCTGCCAGCTAGCCTCCTGCTCTGCCGAGCCATGGCAGCAGGGCACCGCAAGCCCGGCCCGCCTTCATTACGCCTGCCAGATGGGCTGAGAATTAGATTCGAACTCCCACCATGGAGGGAGGGAGTGGAAAGATTGAGGAGAGAGGAAGGGAGAGAGGTGGCAGAGGAAAGGGGAGGAGGGAAGAAAGTTGTGGGGGGAAGAAAGTAATGGTTTTTGTTTTCATTTATGTTGCAAGTTATTACATTTTAATGTAACACCCCTGGGACCTGGCAGCATTAAATGCCTGTTCTTGAATAATCGACACTAACTGCAAGCAAATGCTACGGAGAAATGAAATTAGCGAGCGCAGCAATTTGGCACAGTGATTATCGGCTCCTTGGAGGCACTTCCTGATGATTTAAGAATGCTAACATTTAAGCAAGTCAGATCTCATTACTCTTCAAGGTTAAATCGAGCTGTGTCGGAGGGGAGGCAGATGCTTGATTGGAAATAGTGCTTCCTTGTCTCTCTTCATCTCTCTTTGTTCATGCCGATGTTTCTCACTTCTGCAGCAGCTCACTGCAGGCAGAAAAGACTCAGGGCTGAAATCTGTCAGACCCTGGTGACACCACTTGCCAGCTCTTAATTAGATCAGCAATACTTGGTTTCCAAGGTATAATTTGTCCTTTGCCAAGGATCATCACTCGTGCTATGAGCACTGCCATGCTAATTGGCGTTCTGAATCTCTGTGTACCACACATTCCCTTCAACACAGATGTATGGCTGGGCCAATGGATGAGCAAAAGAAAATGGGGACCTTTTTGAATCCACACCAAGGGAAAGTGTTTATTACTTTTCAGACTGCACCACAAATGTTCTTTTATACTGTATTTTCTCTGCTATTCTCACTCGTTCTGCGGAGGCAGAAACGATTTTCAAAGTAATTTCAGCCCTGGCATCTCCTGGTCCACTGTTTACCTCAGCCAGCCATACACATCTGTTCTCCTCACAAACTTGATCCAATTAGGTGACACCAGACAATGGCTTACTCCTCCATAAGCCCAGCGCAGCACCAGGGGTCCTGAACAATACGGAAGTGTTTTTTCTTCCATTACAGGGCGTCAGATCCTTTTAAAGGTGTTTATCCGCCGTTGATGCGTCAGCCTCTGTTTCCAAAAGGGGGCTCAGCTGGGGAAGTGATAGGCGATGAGGATAATGATGCGAGTGGGAGCAGTGTGGCGGATGCAGATGCACTTTACCGTGCTGCGTGTGATAAATCCTTCCCTCCGCTGCACTGCACCCCGCAAAGTTGAGGGACAGATGGGTTGGACTTTTATCTCCGCTTTCTAAATGCGGGAGAAATCAAAACATTTTTCACTGCAGTGATGAGATTTATTTAAAACAAGGCAGGAGCAACAAAGCTACTTTGGGGAATATGTCTATTAGTTTTTCCAAGCTGTTGTTTTCTCATGCAGAGGGGGAAAATCATTGCAAGTCAAATGTAATCATCCCGCCGTTGGGTTATGCTCCGTCTCGAATGATAATAATATTAGGTTGGTCCCTGGCATTGCCTACATCAGGCTTGTAATTTGAATTTCTGAGACACAAGTAAGAAGGCTGATGTTAATCACAACCAATCACTGATGTTATCGTTGTTGTTTTTTTCCTTGTTTATAACAGCTTTATCTTTTGGCACATCTTGAAATTTGGCAGCCTGAATTCATTATCTGCAGTGTTTCATGTAGTCAACAAACATGGTGTCTGTAATGTGGGATCCTTCCTCCTCCTACTTACATGCTGTGTGCACCGTACCACATCTGATGTCTCTACATCACATTTTGTCTTTGTTGTGGCCAAAAGGATTTTTGGATTGTTGCAGGGTTACCCCAGGAATGAGGAAAAAGCCTCTAAATTGTAACCAGGCATTTCCACATGAAACATTCATGCTTAAGTATGATTAGCAGAGATTAAGGTGGGTTTGTTTTGCCTCTTAGAAGGCCCCGTGACACTTAAGAAATGGATTGAGAGCAGCTTTTGCAGGCACAGCCTCCTTAATCCTGTGCCAAGAGTTCTCACCCACCTTTGCTGAATTATTTACATTAAAGTTCTCACGTCGGCTTTGGAGCCAAAGGCCTTGAGGTAGTACTATGTGTCGAACTGCCTAAACCTTAAAACACCAAAAGCATGGAAAATATTATAAGTATCGCTAAGACTTTTAATGGAGCATGTTTTGCAAATGGAGAGGTTTGTCAGTGCCACATGAGGTACAGTTCTGTCGATATTAGTAGACAAATAGATAAATACAAGTATGGCATTAAGTTCAGAGAGAGTGCATATTGTAATGGAAGTAGTAGCTTGTACATTTTCTATTTCCGAGACTGATGGAACAGACAGAGATCAAATAGTGGTCCATTCTCCCAGCCAGTGATGTGAATCCATCTCTCCATCCAAGCCATTCTACTATCATGTATCCCATTTCAATACCGTTTCCCTATCATGTATATGAGATGGAGCCCTCCCATGTGCCGGATGATGCGATCCCTAGATAGATTCATTCATACATAATGATAAAAGATGGGTTTGGACAGGACTACTTATTTGACAATCATTGAAGTGCCACTGTGATGGATGACGGGGAGGACCTCCACCCCTCTCCCCTCCCACCCCATAACCACGGCTCCCTCTTCTGATCCCACCTTATTTATTTTCCCCTCGCCCAGCTCAAGGTCTCCACTCACTTTAAAAGAGAAATATCAAATTGAATTAAAATTGCCCACTCACCCAAAACAGAGACCCGCGCACCTTAAAAATCACACATCTGTTCCCACAATTCATTGTTGCAAAGTCAAACTCCTCTCTCTCTCTCTCTCTCTCTCTCTCTCTCTCTCTCTCTCTCTCTCTCTATTGAGCTCTGGACTTGTGTTTGCATGGCTCTGGCATTGTGCTAAGTGCTTTTCAGTCCAGTAGTTACATGGATGGATGAGTGTTTTTGATGTATCTCACTGAGTGTGCTCTGTGGT
>OMNW01007758.1:24029-56064 GCA_900303245.1 Selene dorsalis
CTTTTGTCATCTTTAATACTGCAGTCTTATCAGGAGAAATGACAAGCTCAAATGAGCCGGCACAGCAATTACTGCAGTGTGAATAAATGTGTGTGTGTGTGTACGTGTGTGTGTGCGTGTGTGGGTGCGTGTGTGTGTGCGTGTGTGTGCGTACGTGTGTGTGTGCGTGTGTGTGTGCGTGTGTGTGTGTGTGTGTGTGTGTGTGTGTGCGCGTGTGTGTGTCTTGCGCTGGGTGTGTTGGTTGGGTGGGGGTCGGGTTGTTGGTGGTGGGACCATTTACAGCTTGCTGATGAGAAACCCTGCTGTTCAACTCATCACCCCTTCCTCCTCGTCTGTCTCCTTGAACACACCCCAAACACACACTGGTGCACACTATTCTGACACACAGAGACACACACACACACACCAGGACACCTGTAATTAGGCAGTTAGGTGTCACACAAATATTCATTTAATGGTTACACCAATGTCCAGAAACCTCCAGCAGCTTTGGAAGCACTTGCAACAAATGCAAGTGTTAAAATGTTTTCTTCTTATTCATAACACACTTGATGCTTTCTTGCAACAAAGAGCTTATAAATAAAGTGGCTGAATTGCTCCGATTTTTGTGGCTAATACACATCAACAGCACTGTCATCCTTTTCTGCCCCAACACACACACATGCTTATGGATCCATCGTCCTCTAAAAGGGGCAAGGGACGCATCGACACAGTGAGAAAAGACTGCAGAGACTACAACATGCAAAGGGATCTGGAGGTGTCAAACATGGAAGTGTCAAGCAGCATGCACTCACCACCCCAAACCTCTTCTCAGTATCTCTCTCTCTATATATATGTGTGTGCGTGTGCACGCACGTGCGCCTGTGTGTGCGTGTGTGAAGGGAGAGCTGTGCAGTGTGTACAGTGTGTGTCCGTGGGCGGCTGTCACCTCTAAACAGCAAAGTTTCCAAATGACAGGGCTAGGCGATGACAGTTCAGCTACTGCCACCGGGCAGGTTAGAGCTGGGAGCCTCCCTCCATCCAGCGACCCCCCATCTCTCTTTCTCTCTCTCCCTCTCTTCCTCTCAGCTCCATGTTGTGACTGCTTGTGACAGGTTTCTCACTGTTTGTTCCATGTGGTTTCCTTGCTACAACATGTCTGCACTCTGCATTTTCTCCTGGCACGTTCATAAGTTTGGCGTGTGTGTAAAATATTATATGAAGAGATACATGTTTCCCTCAAACATTAATTTTCATGCAGCCACAAAATATGATACACTGAGAATATGATATAATGGGAATACAATTAAAACAAGCAAAACAAGGGGATTAGTTTACTCTGTTGATGATGATTATGGGTGTGTGTGTGTGTTTGTGTGTGTGTGTGTGTGTGTGATTTCTGAACTTCCTGAATTTTAGATGTACACACATGGTGGCTAAAACATTACCTCTGTAAAGATACCAACAAAAAGAAATATTCAACGTTTTCTTAGACAATGAAGTGTAAATCCCATAGCTCATGTTCATGTGGGTACTGTGAGTGTGAATCTTGACCTTTGACCTTTCGTTTCCCTGTGATCCTGAAAATGTTGTATGAGTAAGTTTCAAAGTTTCTACAGCACTCTTGTCAGAAATGATTGCTATCTAAACAGACGCATGGACATACACATCTTGTCTTGCAGTGCCCCTTTAATAATCTACTGTCTGAATAAACTGCTCATATTATCAGTAAAGAAAAGTCAAGTGTTTTCTACCTGTCGTCGATCTAACGCCTTTTTTATGTGTGGCATTTTGGCCTCTTGTGTGTGATATTTCAAGAGAAAGCATCTTCAGATTGTGTACAAACATTCACAGGGGCTGAGAGATGAACTGAATAGTATTTAGTATTTCATGGTAAATATTCAAGGTTACAGTAACCTCACAAAACATCTGTTTGACTATGACTCTCTAATTTCTTTGCTAAATGTGAAACAGATTAAAAAATATCTCATACGATGAAATGATGCTTTTTTTTTGAAAGGTCAAAGGTCAACTTCACTGTGACATTATGATATCATGAAACACTTACTCAGTGCGCCGGCTCAAGTTTTTATCTTGTTAATATATTCTTCCCCATGTTTGTAATGCCTGTTATTTTTGGATTAATTCAGGTTGTTGCCACTATGGGAAACTCAATTTAAAATCAATATAGTACAACAAACTGCTCTGTTATCACAATATAAACTGCGTAATACACCAACATGTTATTAATTCCCAGCCTTGAACTTTCACATACAAGTTTGAGATTGTGTTTTGAAATTGTGCCTTGTGGTGGTTTAATTCAAAGATATGACTTATTGAACTAGTCCTGGGAGGTGTCATTTCATGTCTGAGGAGCAATCCCTCTCCTGTGGATGGGGTTTCGTTTAATTTAACAGCCTGCAACAGCTCATCGATAGTTTGTCCCACAGCACAAAGAGATGAAATTGGCAATGACAGCATATAGAAGCTATTGTAGGTTATATCTTTATAAACAGACCCCACACACGAAGAAATGAAAATGGATCTCAACTGGAACACACACCGGAGAAATGCATTTGTGTTGTGTTCAGGCAGCACATTGAGTGCATTTCAAAGTGTCTGATGACCTCTAAGTTAATCCTTACCAAGGGTGTCCCGGTAGCTCAGGGGACTAAAAGACACAGTGAAGATCTGTGGCTCAGCGCCACATACGTGAATCCACTTTGTAACCTTTGTCATGAGCGGTGGCGGTGTGTGTGTCTTATGAGCCGGCCTAATGAAGCAGAAATATGTTATGAGGAAGTCTGTTTCTGGCCTCTTAGCCTTATACATATGGATTGCAGAATGTGTGCTTGCACATGGATTTATTTCTTTATCTTATGATCAAACATCAGTGGTATTATTACCCATCACAGGCTCTAGCATGTATAGTGGGCCACGAATAGCCGTATTACCATACATTTACATTTCTGCATCCAGCATATGGCTTTCATTGCTTGTCAAACATAATGTAATTACCGCCTTTCTTTTGACTATTTGTGTATCTCGAGAGATTTCCCCAGAGAGCTCTGCAGACAGAACCATCACTGGATTTTGTGCAGCCACTGACACCGCTGTAATTGTACAGCTTGATGTAATGAAACTGCAGCTGACATACCATCGCTGATGTAAGTTACTGGATTCAGTCACAGAGTTAAATGCATTGGCTCTGCCTTGGCCAAATGTGACCATGACAGAAGATTTATCTGTAATTAATCTTACTTTTAGTGTCTCTGAGAGAAACGAACAGTGTCATGATCTTACTTTCAGAGGGACATTGATGCATTTTATCATCAGTGTGTCAAAAGTTACAGCGAAATGACAGTTTATCAAAAGGACAGATTGATTTTATTGTGTCAAGGGCCATTGTACTTGGCATCAGTCAAGTAAGTCCTCAGTTTAATTGAAAAGAAAAATGAATGAAGCCAAAGTTAGGGAACTGAACAACTACAGCAGGATACAGTAAAGGAAATATCTCTGGTAAATATAGTTAAAAGCCCATCTCAGTCCCTAGTGTCTTTTCCATTCACTTCATGTTATGTCTGTTTCAGACCAGTTCACAGAGCTACAGGTCATACTGCTCTGCCTCTGACTCCATGCTCATATTCAAACACACACAGCAGACACACACATGCAAACAAGCATACATAGTCAGTCAAATGTAGCAGCATCATTTTGCAGCCCCCATACAGATGGAAACCATTATTTGATTCTTAACTCAAAAGGAAATCATTTCATATCACAAAAAGCAAATTACCAGCCGTCCAAATATTTAGGGAACCTCCTCCTCCGCATTGGCTTCCTGCACGGAAATTCTAATTTTGGATTTAAACAAAGCTGGAAAAGGAAAATAAATGTGTGGGAGTGGGGAGACAGCCCTGTTGTTGACCTTGGTGACACGACAGGCAAGACAGAGGGGGCGATTATGGAAGTGTGTTCTTTGATTTCAGCGCAGGGTTTGCTCTCTGCACAGGATGCCATGTGTCAAACAAGGACCAGGGGCCTCAAAGAGGAGGAAGTGTCTCCTTTATGGCACTTTGTAGTGTAACTGCCAATGCAGCATTTGCCAGATGGCCCATGATGGATAGGGAAGCAATCCAACACACGTCATTTCTTGTTCCTCTTGTGTTCTGAGTCAGGGCTGGGCAATCCATTTTATTTACTTTCTGTAGCTATTAGATTAAGCATTAACTGTGTTACAAAGTCTATAATATGGACTTTAGTAAAATGTCAATAATACATCGAGTGAATTAATCAAATAAGATGATTGACTGTGTGATATTGAGACTGGTGATTAATGGGAGATACTCAAGCAAGAAACCACTGAGTAGTCAGCTTCTCTTCAGCAAAAAATGCATTGCCCCCTTCCGCCCCCCTTGTGCTGTAAATTCTGAAAGACCAGACAACTTAGAGCCATGGTCTCAAGTAGTGCAAGTAGAGGTGTAGCCGTGGGACCAGTTATTTCCCTCTTTCTACCTTTGCAACAGAGGAACATTTATTTTGTACCTGGTTGTTCCTCCCTGCCTCCCTCTCATCCATCTCTCACCTTTTGACCTGTCCCATCTTTGATTATCCCAGAGAAAAATGGCTTCTTTGACTCCCAGGGACCGTAAGAACAAAAAATGTCCTTGAGCTATTTGTCTTGCTGCTTTTGTATCGCAACACATCTGCACCAAGCACTGTCAGGCAAACCCTTCATTCTATTTCTCCCTACTTCCCTTTCTGCCATATCTCCTCCCACTGCAATGCATCAAAACAGCTGGGTGTCTGTTTGTGGTCCATTCATAATTGCACTGGGGTAATTAAGAGCTTTCTGTAAAATGATAGCTTTGTCAGGCTTCTCAGATGTTACCTAACAAGGCAGCCTACAAAGGTGTTAGTGTAGCGCATTCATCACTGTCATCTGGGGCTAATTACCAGCCTATAAATCACTAATCCAACCTGGACCAGCCACAGCTGAAAGGAAACAGGCTCTGTTAAGGTGGATCAGAACCTCAGTCCTACTGGCTGGTTTCTTTTGTGTCATGAAAGATGTTACTGTTATTAATATGATATAAATATAGACATTTGTTGTGATATCAAGTTTTAATACATTTTTGGAGGTTGTTGAATGATTAACAATGAATAACATCATTAACTGTACACAATGTGAGCTCTAATTTTTCCATTTTATTATACTGCAAAGTCACTTAAAACTAAAAGAGGCTGAATGAGATAACATTCTCTGCAGCAGACGGGGCTTAAAGTGTCCTCGCCATGACTTTTACAATGATAGGAAGGTTACGTTAGCACTGTGTTAGATTTATGCCACCTTTCAAGCATCCTTCATTTCCACTTACTTACCAGATCAAGCAATCCCCGGCTAGTCTATAAAATCCCACAGCTTACTTTTCTTTAATTAAATGCCACTCGTAATGCTCCCGGTGCCACCCGTATATCTGCAGCCATAGCTGATGCTTTAAAAAGCAAAGAGCCACCTTTAATGTGATGTGCCGTTCACAGCTCAGCTACACCGAGGGGACAGAGCAACAAGACATCCATCTTAACAAGGTCACACCGTTTGATTTTTAATATAACGGTCAGTGCTCGGGCCCTGCGTCCTACTTTGAAATATTAGCACTCATTAATGATGTGGAAGCTGCCCCGCCCTTCCCTTCCTTGCAAAAACCCATCAGCAATCATTCTGTACATGAGGGTGTGCAGAGTCAGATCTGTGCTTAGACCTGCTCCCACTCACTGCCATGGGCTGGCCAAAAGCCTGCTTTATAGGCCAGCTTTATGGCATTCATTATGCACACTTAACAGCCACTGTAATTCTCTCAGATGGGTTGGGGAAGTGAGGCGATTAGCTGTCGGGCCTAAACGTGGGTTGCCTGAGACTTTGACCTTTTGTTTTGGACATGAACGATGATGTCTCTGCCTCATGCAGAGAGATTTCCTATCTGCTGTCTGGTCTCTACTTAATTATGTTTTTCTTGTGTTTTTGATGCCTAAGCAGTAACAAGTGGGCTGGGATAAGTCTTATTTAACATCATGCTGTAATTCGCATCCAGAAAGACCATGTTGTACTCGTTCATCTATATTTTTGAACTGTGACCATTTTCATGAAGGCTGGTAACAGTGTTATTGCATTTTTCGTTTCTGTTAAGAATCTAATCCATGGGGCACCCAGCACAAAGGCTGACTTAAAGTGACTGGAAGTTGAATTCACTTCCAATTGCTACATCTCAGAGATGTAAAAATGAGACATAGAGGGTCAGGGTTGGAAAACAGCTCACACTCCTACGCAAACAGCTTATTAGAGGCAAGCTTTTGTAGAGGGGTTTAACTTTTCTCTGCTTCGTGTGTTTTGCTTCCCACTCATTTAATGTTGTTGAGCAAGAAAATGGGACAAACATTAACAACAGTGCTCTGCAATAATCTACTACAGATTGGCTTTGTTGTCCGGTTTCAGATCTTCAAATCAAGTCTTCAGTGGAGGCACTGAATCATGACCAACAACACTGATCAGTCTTCTGGTTGTTGTGTTTTTCTCTCTCGCTCTCTGCTGGTTTACTGCCCAACTGCTGGGCTGAATCTTCCATGTGAAGCTCAGCTTATGCAAGCAGTACACCCATAACAAATTACACCAGCACCTCCTCTCAACATGACTTATCATCCTGTATAGATGGAGATGCAAGACATTCCATAAGTTATTGTGCTGGGTGCCCTTGGAGCTGACGGTATGTTTACACAACCTATATTCTCCTCTTCCTCCTCCTTGGCTTCATTCCCTGAGAAAGATTTCCAACCAAACCACAAGAACACATCTCTTGGAGCCTCCCTGTTTGGATGCACAAAGTAATGGCTGCTGTCATGGGAGATTCAGGTTGTAAATCTGCAGAGAGTGACCTCATAAAATGTGCTTGACCTCTAGGATGAGGAGGCTGAATGGGCCACGCACCATTAAGTTCACACACAGCACCCAGATTAGATTTCAATGCTCAAACTGTATGTAGTATGAAGCAGTGGCACTGCCACACCAAAGCAATGACCTACGTTACCAACCAGTGAGATGTGGATTTAATAGCTGAGTATAATTTTTATTGATACTGCTGTAGACTGCAGAAAAATAAAAGTCAAAATTTACAGAATAAACTAATTGCAAACGTATAAAGTTCAGGTGTCAAACACAGGTAAATTACCGGTCAGCTATTTCCTCAGAAGCTCATCACATAGTTGACTTTAAGTGATGATTGACAACTTTGTGACCAGATGGAGGTGCAGTAAAAGTATAAACTTACATAATTGTTGTTGAAATGCACATTTTTGTAAGAGCAGCATATAAAAGAAAAAGTCTTGCCTTCATTTCTTTCACATGCATCAATTGTAAACACAGCCACTGAAACTTTCAAAGTTTCATTCTTTCTCTGAAGTTGCGGTGCTTCATCAGAAAGGGTTAAAGAAGGCCTTAGTCTGTCCTGGCAGTTCTTTTTAAGACCGCCACTTAAGGTCTCTTTTGTGGCTCCAGATGTTTTGTGTAGCAATTTATCTAGCTTGTAAACAGGCCGACAAAAAGCAGCAGGCATAATGATGGAGAGGCAGAGCCATACTGACATTGTTGCAGGGCCTCACAAAAGATAGCTGTATGCTTAATGTGATTTAGAGCCTGGGTTTGGGCAGGGGGACTTTATCGCCTTCGAGAGGGAGGTTACCAAATTGAAATGCAAATCTTACCATTTTGGAATTCATTAGAGTTGACACGGCCCTTTGGAACAACAACAACAAAAAAAATGAACATGCATTGTGGATGGGGATTGGAGGAGTTCTCATTTCTTGCAAATTCTTTTCCTGAAAGGGAACAAAAAGAAATGAGTCCGACCTTCTGACTTTGTTCATTTTATTGCGGTGTTGTCGTCCGCAAATTTTTCTTATGAAAGTTGATGTGGAAACAGCTATCATCAACAGGCTTGTTCGCTGCGAAGTTCCCATGTGGAGCAGGTGGATTGTGACCAGCTGCACTAATGCTGCAGCATATGAGTAAATCTGCCAAGTAGTCAACATGTTAACCCCTCTACACAAGAAAAAGCTGGGAATTATAATGGTAGTATGATGCACCCTAATTATCTAATATGAATATTTTCTGCAGCAAACTTTGCCTCTGTGTTTGCCTCCGAGTTGCAGTAAAAGCTAGAAAGAACTTTAGCTTTAAGGGAACTGAAAAGTTGAGCAGTTTTGTGGGGAATCTGATTTCTTTTGAGATGAATATTGTTATGGAAAACTTTAATGCTTTCTCGTTCTTTGACAGTTTCTATCACTCACTTATTATGCCGTTCTCGCAAACACGTCGGAGCACAATCGCCCAACACACATAAACACGCACACGCACATGCATATCTTTCAGTGACGTAAAGCAAGTCCTGATCTGTATCCCACACACACTTCCCCAGAGAATTGATTAAAATCAGAGGGAGACAGGCCTTGAACATAGCTGCTTTTGTCTGAACAAACAAAGGCTGCCAGTAATTGGATTCACATTGAAAGAGGTATTTAAAACAGTCTGATAACTACCACAAGCTTTCGCATTGCATTTTGTGACCCAGTCACCATTATTGGTCTGGCCCTGCTCCAGCAGAGCACAGTTATGTCAAGCAGCTCCCTTTTAACCTCAGGGAGCATTATTACAAGAAATCTGTCAGTCAGAATGGGTTCAAAGGTCTTTCACCTCCTTTTCCGCTATGGGTTCCTCCTTTCGGGGCATTTAAATGCACCATTAACTCACTCTGACTCTCAATCTGACAGCTACAAGTACACTTTGGATGAAAATTCAGGTTCTATGTTTGATGTTTGGTTAAATGTAACTTAAAGAGAAAGAGACTCTGAAAGGATTCTGACATGACCTATGGGAGTGTAACCCAAGTAGGCCAAATACCACAAGTTACAGATAATTAAACTGGTGAAGGGCTGATTAGAGGCAGCGAGACAAGAAATCAAAGAAGCATGGCCAGACAAAGTGTATCTGATCGTCTACATACCTGAGGCTGGGAGGGAAAGAGGGAGAGAGAAATGACTGCCATTTTCTGTGTGGGTATGAGGTGAACAAGACAGAGATCAACTCCAGATGGCTGCAGTCAGAGGGCTTGGGGCTCAGGGGACACTACTGCATCGCAATCCATCGCTCACCCAGACATAGACTCCCTATTACACTGGCTCTGAACCTGGATTAAACCTCATCTCAACCCTGATTGTCTTTCCACCTCTTCTCCATCCTGTTGACATTGGCCTCCCCAGGCCGAGGAGGGAGCTCTACCTGGTGGCTCATGCTGAGTCACAGCCCAGCCTGCTTGGTCCTGGTGGATAAGCCCAAAAGAGAGCTAAGGGGTGGATGATTGCACAAAACCCTGAGAGATCTCTGGCAGCTTTAAGTGTATTTGCACAGTTGTCCCAGCATAGTGATAAAAATTATGAAGGTTCATAGTCAGTCTGGGGATGTTGAGTAATGTTTTGCTTATATGAGTGTCTTATCTGGCTTTGGCTACACATTATACCCTCATGTGTTGACATTTTCATGTTAGAGTGTGTGCTCTAGCAATATTTACCCTTTGTGTTGGTTGTTCAAGGGCAAAGAGAGTTCACCCTTGTCTCAGTTGTACCTTGTACTTTTCCCCGCTGGTATCTGTCTCACTTGAGCGATGGCCCGTATTTGAGCTTTATATCAAAGTGCGCCAAGTTACTCGAATGTTTCTGTTTGCAGAGTGACAATGATGCAACCTTATTGTTGCATACATGTTTTCTGTTTGGTGAATGAGGCAGGATGTTGTCGCACAAGAACATTTGCATTAAAGGAGACATATTATGCCCCTTCTCCACAGATTAAAATAGTTCCCAGGTGTCTTAAAGACATGTCTGTGACACGCTTTGCCCTGTTCAGAACGGCTGGTTTCAGTGCCTGTGCCTTTAAATGCAAATGAACCACTGCTAGCCCCGCCCCACCCCTTCTACTGGTACTGGTACTCACAGGTAGGGGTGGCGTTATGCAAATTTTAAAACTAATGACATTGTTAAAGAGCCTTCAAAAAGTGATATTTTCATAATATGTCCCCTTTAAATGAATCCTCTGCTTTTCGTGGAGCAATTGTCTGAGTGCCAGTCATAGCTTCATGTAGCAGTTTTGCACTTTGGCAGCTCCAGCAGGCAGTAAGAAGTAATAACCTGAAACTCTGTCATATAATCATTAGTACAGTAAATGTCATATTCTTTTATAGTAAAGGCCTTAACACTATGGCTGTCTTCGACTAAGGATTTTCATAGTCGAATCTGATTCATCAGATTTTGCCTTTAGTCGACTAATCCTCGTATCATGTTGTTTTTTCCCTCATTGATTAATGATCTCATTTGTGTCTTTTTCTGCTCCAGAGAAAAGAGCTATAACACCAAATAAACTAATTTAATTCTTCAGTTGACATAAGATAACAAGACAAGACACTCTCCATCCATCCTTTTCCTTATGTCACTCATCATTGTGTGGGCATGATATGCACATCAGTGCTTGTACAGTTGGTTCAGAGCCAGGGGTCGAATGTCACAGCACCATGGACAGCGCTGCTGTTTGTGTGTAGTGGGTGCGTGTGTGTGTATACAGGTGCTGTGCTGCACGATCGATGGACAGAGACCGCGTCACTCAGTTTAATAGAAAAAACTTTAAGCCCGAATTAAATTTTACCTCCACCAAAGGAAAACGACATGAGGTGAGGGGAGAGAGAGAGAGAGAGAGAGAGAGAGAGAGAGAGACAGACGAGCCAGGTTCTCCGGTGCTCGAGCACCCGCTGTGATGTTTGTATCAAAATAGGCTATATTATTAGAAAACAATTATAAAACAAAGAAATTCTATGTATGTATTCAGCAGCAGTGAGAACCCCCATATAGTCAGAATGGTACGACCTTTTTTCAGAATCAGTTTTTGCGATGATTCAACGAGGAGGTCGATAGTTGAATCAGACCTCTCCGAATCGAATCGTTGAATAGTAGGACACCACCACTCAACACGCTAAAGGACTAAAAGCCCAATGCAATCTATTCAACCTGTCTGCTGGAGGACAAGCATTTCAGTCATTGGCTTCCAAAATATTTGTAACTGGAAAAACTTACACACAACTTCAGACAGAGCAGGAAACCTTCCCAGCAACACCAGTAATGCAGATTAAAGTCACTAGCAGTTGCATGTACAGTAGCTAACAGGACACAAAACACACCAATATCCTCATTGGTCAGATGACTTGTGCTTACTGCTACCATTGGTGGACAAAAGCCTTATGAACAATGCTAACCTTAGTCCGTAGTAGCACTGGTTAAGATTTCCACTGACCAGTTGAATCAGCAAGATCATGTTCATATTTGTAAAAGGTACAATAGTGCCTTTGAGTGTGTTTGTTATACTGTAATCTTTCCAGGCTCGGCTCAGAGATGGGAGATTCAATTTGAAATTTCCAAACACAAGGTTACGTGCCAAATGTCCATCCAGACACAAAGCGCCACAGTCTTGATCATCAGTCTCCAAGGACAAATTAGAGGCTGTTCAGGCTTAAAATCATGTAATAGATACCAAAGGGATAATAGAGGCAAGGCAACATATTTGCTAACCCCTATTTAGATGATAGTTTGTCTTTCACATTTCTATGAGTAGAGAAATTTACTGTTCTTATGTAATTTAATTTGGGCAAATGGTAAATGTGATTCAACTGTAGCTTCACTTCAAGATCACTACCAGCTAAAGTGCAGACTGGATCCTAAGTTAGAGAGAAATACAACAAAACACTCAAAAGAATGCTGCTAAATGCAAATACACCATAATGAGTGCACATATACAATTAAGCACGTGTACACTTTATAGTCAAAAGGTTTGTCTGTCCTCACTACACCCTATACTAGCCAGAAATTCAACATGATAAATATTTATGCTTCTAATTATCTTATGTGCATTATTAATTGCACCAAAATATCCCTCCAAGAGGATCTCATTAGGGTAGGAAATTAGTCAAAGCTAATAAAACTCAGTTGAAAAAGCATTTTCAAACATCATCTACGTTTCCTCTCTCATTTTGCCAGTGCAGAAGTTCATAAACTGCACCACGAGTGCGTTCATTAGAATTAGTATTTCCTCAAACTGAGTTGACTGGAGAAATTGTATGTGATTAAATATTAGCTTGAATATAATTAGCATTTATTAGCAAACTCTGCTATGGTAGATAATGAAAAATCTTAATGAAATGGTTTGTTGAATTTTGTGTCAGGGGGTTTATTATTTCCCCTCTCAAATTTGCAGTCAGCATGCTGAAGCACAAAATGCAATATATGTAAAAAATTTTATTTTGCTGTAATCAAGATATGTGCTGTAACTGTAATATCCTACTATCGGGCCTCTTAGACAGCGTGTGAGAGTGTGTCTGCTCCATACAACAGCCTGCACTGAGTTTAATAATCTCCTCAGTCTGGTAGAGCTATTACCAAATCCAACACAGACCATTAGGCCACATGGGCTTAATTGCACATTAATTGGATAATTACTCCTGCACTTTGTTTTTCTCCCATTTCCTCAAATCTTCTCCGTCGTTTTGGCAAACGGTTGGTTATTCGCTATTTCCCATTTGTCATTATTTTTTCCGGCACAGTGAGAAAATGCAGTGGATGGAGCAGTCATAATGTGGCTGGAGATTTGTTGTGGGTTTGCTCCACGTGGGTGGAGGGCCAAGGCTGAGAGGACTGATGGAGCCGTAGGTCGTACTCCTCCTGTGCTGTCATGTTGACCCACAATACATGCTGTGTTTGTGTCTCTGCCAGCACAGAAACCAGGAAGAGGCATGCATAGTTAAATAGGCAACAACTCTCTTGCGTGCAAGGTGCATTATTTATGAACTTTTTTAAAGAGATTTTATTCATCCCTCGTATTTCTCCCCCACCATTATTGTCTGTGCTTTAGGCATGTGCCTCAGCACTCTCAGATTGCTACCATTAAACCCAGGGTGCCATCTGATGGAGTTATCAAAGTAAATGTTTGGCACATTTGATAGCATTTGAAATATCCTCCTGTAATAAAGCTCTCCGGGGAGAAAAAGGGACTGGCTTTTCATGCAAATAGCTGGTTTTCTGATATCACACAGTGTTGAAATATCCACATTTATCTCACTGCTGCCAACAGATACACAGAGCACCTCCAGATATGGAGGTGGATGTTTGGCTAGATATGAAATGAAGAAAAGTGTTCACCATATGACACTGAGCCAGCACTTACTGAAATCAGCATCTTAAATTTACAAGCGATGAGTCTACCAAGCTTGCTTTTTCTTTTCTTTTTTTTTTTTTGCATATGTCAATCAAATGGGAGCAAGACAATCAGAGTAAATGTTAATGAAGAGGCAGAAAGACATATTAGTTTTGGACTGTGGAGGGTACAGGATGCTGTTTCATACTTTAAAAAGAAGGTTGTGTTGTACAAGTGCAGAAATTTGAAAATGGAGGAAATCAGTGCAAATGGAAATTTAGTGATGAACTGTGGGCTGCTCTTCCTTAATGAGCAAAGCACTGCCATCCTCTGCCAGACCCTGATAGGTCTCCTGATTAGACAAGTTAAAGCTCAGTCCTTTATTATTCCCAGAAGAGGCAGTGCTTGCTTTTGTCTCTGTGCTAATAATAGCCATAAAGTATGATCATTCCAAAGTGTTAAAATGCTCCTTATAAACATCAGCCTGTTTTCATTTTGTTTATTATTCATCTTGTCCAATTACCATTCTAAAGGGGGAGTGTTTCTCGCCAGGCGCTGAGGGAATAGGAGATTAAAAGGCAATGAGGAAACATCTGTGTCTCTGCTTTGCCACAAATCTGCATCTCATTCCTACCACTGGCATCCAAATAGACAGCGCCTACAATGCAGGGAAAGAAGTAAAACACCAAGGCGCATAGGGCTGGCGAATAGAGGAAAGGGTTACCATAGAAACACATACCTCACATGGGTTTACGGGCTGCATCCTATCACATGCTATCAGGAATTACCATAAATCTTCTGGCAGTGAGGGTGGTGGTTAAGGTGCGCCTCAGCAGTGAATGACAATGTGTTGATCTCCACATATCTGGAGAGATGCATCCCGGCTCTTTAAATCAAGAGAAAATGGCATCAGATTTAGCTTGTGACAATAGAAAGATGGAGAGTGCCTCTAATGCCTTTCCTTTCAGGAGTCTGTGTGCAAACAGATATTGAAAATCAGAAAGAGGATGCTGGCTGCCTTTCCTGTATATTCATGTCATTGTGGAGATGAATGATTGCTAAATCAAAACTTAGCAGAAAGCATAATGCACCACAGAACTATACATTTATGCCTGATAATCTTTGACTGGGTGTCATCATGCTTATTCCATTCACTCGTCGTACAGACGTCTGCACGTAAGAAGCCAGCAGTGAAAATTGTGTCAGCGCACAGTGGTACATCAGTGCAATTTCCACAAATGGCATCTTTTCCCAAGCTCCCATCCTCTCGACCTCCGGCGCCAAGCGACGACGCTGAGAGCATTATCAGATGTGTTTGAGCAGCTCCCATCAGTGCGACCCCGGTGGGCGGTACAGATATCGAGTGACCTTTTCTGCATGGCTCCCTGATATTAACGCAATCTCCCTGCCTTATTACCATGGGAACATTTCACAGAGTATTAGACTTAATAAATGGCTTTTTCCTTGGCTTCCATCTCTCCTCTCTCTTTTCCATCTTTCTCCCCCGTTCTCTTCTACCCTGCTCCCCTCGTTCTCCCTGCTCCTGAGCCGATAACCTGACCTCCCCAGGGGCCCGGCCCCCATAATCGCGTCAGTTCACGGCCCTCTTATTCCAGCAGAATTGCTTAATTGGTATGTGTTCTACATAACTGTTGGAGTATTAGACTCACAAATGAAGGTTAGAACCTCAGTGCTTGTAATCGACTGAAAGAAATTGATTTGTGCTCAGCTGCCCTTCTGGGACGAGACTTTATGGTTCTCTGAAGAAATGAAGCTTTTATAATTGTGTGTTCTTTCCCCCCTCTCCTCTCCTCTTCTCTCTCTCTTTTTCTCATTTCTTTCCTGCTAACTACTTTGTTGACATTCATCAAAAGGCAGGACGCCGGCAACTTAAAGGTGATACGTCTGGTCTTCCGTGTCACAGTGCACTTGGCATACACTACAAGTTCCCTGGTTGTAAAGCAGGTGCAGATTGCTGAGCAGTGAATATCTATGTGTCTTCCTCTTCTCCACAGGGAAATCTAATCATAGTTTAGGTAGACTGTCAATGGGAATCTGATTATGTGTGATCATGCAGAAGGCGCAAAGCAGCATTGTATTAACCAGGCCTGACCAACGAGCATAACTTGTTTTATGATTGATCCTCATAGATTGCGTAGCGCTTAAAGGCTTTGCATCAATAGCTGAATGTGTGTAATTAACAAGGGTCTTGTCACAGCTTTGTGGTGGAGCAACTAAAGTGGTCAGCAGGGAAAATGCAGCGACACTGACCAACTCTAGTTCTGAGGGTGACACCAGGACTCATTCAGGCAGATAAAAATGATACTCCATTTCCACTGTGCAGTTTCATCTGTTTATAAGGTGTCTATAATATGTAGCTTAATGATTCACTTGGGTGCTTGAGACTGACAGGAAGTGTGCTGAATTACAGGGTTAGGAAGTAAGACAGACTTAATAAAGCAAAATCACCCCCCTCCCATCAGCAGGGATGAAATCAGCTTGCTTTAACACAGTTTACACTGCTGGACTGCGCGGCTGCCGCTGTCTGGTGAGTGTCTTATGCATGAAATCTCCCTCTGACTTAGGTGACCGTAGATTATTCATGCCCGCTCTCCAGGTGGGCAGACTCAGATGTGCTCTGTGCAGAGGTTTGCTCAACGCTAAATCACATTTCACGCTTGCACTAATGTCACCTGGCAAGAGAAGAGGAGTGAGAACTGGCAGGTGGTGTTTACAAATGAGAACACCCCAAACCACAAGCCACCCTGACACCAGATGCTGATTTGATTATGGGGTGGCATGTAAGAGAGTATGAATGTATAGAGCGGGCACGGTGCTACATTCAAAGGCGATTAAGTTAAACAGTATGTCGCATTTATTTAGATTTTATCCAAATGGAGGTGTTGTCGTTGAGACTGACAAGGCCTTTCACAACATGGAAGAGAGGAGGTGCAACAATGTTTGTTTCTTCTTTATTCCTTATATGAAGCTCTTTTTGTGTTCCAGGTGCACTTGCACATTCGCTTTGGGTGCAGTTTGTGGTAAAAATAAATTTTGCAGATTATTAGCACCTTCATTAGTTCAGTACTTTGATGTATCTTTATGCCCCTCAGTTACTCAGATTGTAACAAAGAAACTTTGTTGAATACTGTCAGCATGTTCTCAAAGAGTTATTTACGACTCATCTGAGAACTATTAAGTATTTTTAAAATTATTTTGATTCATAGAGGAGTTTTAAGGTGGCCCTGTTGTTTTTGTCAGAAACACATGTGAAACATTTCATGACATGAAGAGTTGAGACACTAGTGAATTACAGATTAATAAAGCTACTGATATGTGACAAGAGGCCGAATGATGAGTGTATTTAAAATGCTTTTTAAATGTAAGGTCAAGCATGCAACTGTCCAATCAGCCAATCACGTTTTAGTAGTGAATAAAATAGACTGTTCCGATGAATCTGGATTTCTGCTGAGGCATGCAGATGGTAAGGGCAGAATTTGGTCCAATCTGTCTTGTGTCAACAGTGCTGCTGGATGTGTAATGGTGTAGCAAATGTTCTTTTGGCAAACACAGGCCCCTTAATCCCAATCAGTCATAGTGCAAATGTGTTGTTGCCATGACCATTTGTATCTCTTTATGATTCTAGTGTACAATCTTGAAGAAAAGCAGAAATAATGTGACACTATCTTATTAATGTAACAATTTTCACTTGAAATTGATAAAATATTATAAATGTCATATATACGTGTTTAAGTAGTTTGGTGTTCTTAATAAAGTGCTCGCTGAGTGCATACTTTTCACTTAAAAACAATAATTTCTCTCCAGGTAAATATGCAATGCAGTGTGTGATGTAGTGATGTACACTTTTTCCTGTATTGAAATATGTTGGCAATTTTTAAAGAAAGATAATTTATAGACCTTGATGACCTCTCTCACATCCAAGCACTCTCTATATGTTACCATCCATTTTTCTTTAGTCCTTGGTAATTAGCAGCAGATGCAAATCAACTTTTGACAGCCTGTAGCAGCAGTACCACTCAAACCCAACCCCCTAATCAACTCTGTGTGAGATTTAACTGTGCATCCTAAGCATTAGTATTCCAGAGCCGGATCCCTCTTGGATCCAGGCTAGGATTATCCAAGCTCTTAACATCTTAGCTAAGCTGGTTAACACCTGTTTTTATTGACATCCGAACACCATCCCAGGCGCCTCGTCCTCTGTGGTTTTAAAAGATCTTCTCTCACTCTCTCCAGTAGGCTTGTCACTTCTCCTGCAGCTGCATAAAATTACTGTTTATTCCACCACGGGTATTGGTAGCAGGTCAGTGCCTTGAGTCGGGACATTAAGAGTTAAATATGTGAATTTACATTCTCACGAGTATTCTTATTGCAGTCCTATTTGTAAAATGGCTCCATTAGTGGAGATGTTTAGTGCTAATTCTCGTGAACTTGGAGTGATGTAGTTATGTCTTGCCGTGTCCAAGTCTAGACATGAGCTACAATTTCAAGAATCCCATACTTGAGCCTATATCGTTGCTCGGGTTTCAGTGTAATTTGCCAGAGAAAAAAGAAAACAGACTCTCTTTCTGTTTATTATGCTTAATATTTCCATTGGGGCCCATGTTTGCCCCAGTGTAACTGATGTAATATTCTATAAAAACCATTTAGGCTGTTGATACAGCATGGGGGGATTCTGGTTAGCAGTGGCTGCACAGACCCAGAGAATTCCTCAGACTTCTGTGTGTATATGTCTCAGAGTCTTTCCAGGGTCAATGGGGAAAACTTTGAAGAATGTCCCAGGATTTGTCTAAATCACGGAGTATGGATCCTCTTAAGCGTTGCTGGCATGAGAACTGAGCCCTATCAATGATTCCATTAACCTAAATTCCAAACCAGGCTTCACAACACGACCATATTAACCCCTCGGATTTCACCAAGCTCTTGATCCCTCACTATTTAGACAGACGAGAATGAGCGGTCACTCACATTTGTCTGGCTACCGGCTGTGTTTCCTGCAGGGTACAGGGAATTATCTGTAATATGACCCCATGTTTATCTTTGGCCTTTATGTGTCCACATGTTTGCTGATGTTCTTTTTAGTTTCCCTAAAACTGTGACAGAAGCTGATTAGACAATGGCAGTGGTGATAGGAGATGATAAGGTATTTAGAGTGGACATGAACAGAATACCAATCTGCTGCTTTTTACCTTTCCTCGATGAACAATAATCATTCCAGGCTAACAGCGCTGTGAGGAGGTGAGAAGAGAGAGAAACGAGTGTCTGCCTTCATTAGGACAAAGGGAGGGTGAGCAGGAGAGCATCTGACAAGCCAGTAACGCCTCATTGTCCCTGATCTCAAGTTTCATAAATTTCCACGGCTCTCGTTAAAGGACGTGTCGCTGCTGTCACCAGGCGCTAACTCGTTATCTCCTCAGCACCGTAAAACGCTGTAATTAACATTCAACAACTGTAACCGATCCGGCATTCGTCCCCTCTAGCCGCTAATTGCCACACTATTGTGCTTTTTCATAAGTGGGCCTTTTGTGTGTGCATTTGTGGGTACACATTCCTGTGGTTCATTTCGATTGTAAAGAGAAGTGAGAATTAAGTTAGTTTGAATTTAAAGGTGCTCGCTGTGTTTTCCTCACGGAAGTCGTAGAGTGTCTGCCGCAGTCAAAGATTCCGCTGAAAACAATTTTTGCATACTTTTTTAGACGTCTGGAAAAAATTTAGCAGCTTCCATCCAAGAGCTTTTTAAATTAAAGCTTTGTCGACGGATGCTTTTGGTAGACCCCTCATGGATAACACAACCTGTATTTTTGCCGCTGAAGAGCATATTGGAGGCCCATTTGTCGAAATCACAATTACAGTAATTACAAATTTCAAGGCAATGCCTGCCTGTGGTTGTGAGGACACAGTGTGTGCTATTATTTAAGGAGCTGCACCATTTTCCTTTCAGCCATGCATGAGCACACCTCTTAAATCACATCTTCCATTGCATCAACTGCAACCTCCATTTGGGAACATATAGCTGTCATGCTGCTATCCACTTACAGCACACAGAGAGCTTACTACTTTTAGGGATTTTTTTTTTCCTTTTGAGGCATCAGGTTTTCTGTCAGAGTTTCCTGAGGATACCCAGCGGTGTCAACTCCGTTTTAGAAGGAAATGTTTTTGTTTTCCTCTTAACTGCACCTGCCTGACCTTACTGGAGCAGCAGCCATCACAACAAGGCCTTATGAATAATTAGTCTGGGTCAACTGACACTCGGCAGCTCTACACACCACCGTCATCCACCCCGCCAGCACCAGCCAACAGCCAGTGTACTGTGTACAATTCTGCTCAATTGAATCAGTTAAGTTGATGCAGCTCTTGTTGTTCGTAAGGTAACCGATAAGTTGATACGGGGGCTACCCTTGAGGCCAAGTGCAGAACAGGAGAAGGGATGTCAAATTAGCGGTGTCACAGGGGCCACGTTTGGGGCTGCAATGGTGGTCTGTCACAGATATACAATCACTTGATGCTTTATCTGTATGCTGCTGGTCCTGCATTTCATTCTCTGGGGATTAGAGCTAATGCCAGGGTAAGGTTTCCCAGAGCCAAGATGGCCCCAGGAGGACAAACAAAACCAAATGGTTGCATAGTGTTTCTTGTCCAGGTTTCATGTTCGGGTCAGAGGAGATGTGGTGCAGGTGTCTGGGGGTTTAGGTGTATATCTTGAATCGGTCTTAGCGCTTTATTGTCAGGCTCATGATGTACATGTCTACTGTGTCTAACCTCCTTTTGAGAAGAAGAGAAGAACACTTTAACTCAGCAGAAAATATCTGAGCAAGGTGCTCTAAAAGCAGCATCATTGCTCCTTGACAAAGGATCTGTAACTATTCTTAACATTATGATGATCACACAAAATATATACATGTCCTACAAGACGAACCATTCTGTACATAGTATATCAGACATACTTTTTTTTATAGTTCTGCACTTTGTGTACGTGCAGCTGTCAGGAAAATGAAACTGTGTTTTACAGGACAAAGCTTTAGTTGGTTTTGGGTTGTGACTTTTGTGGCTCTATATATAAAGTGGATAACCTATTTTTTGTGGGTTCATATGTATGTACAATAGTCACATAGGTTGTGGTCTCACATTTTCTCAGTGGCTCAATTCCAGTTAAACTGCTGTGGCTTCAGAGTTTGAAATCTCATTGTTCTTCCTCCCTTCACACTGTTAAAGTTCTGTGAAAACTAACATTGTCACAAGAAAGATCAATTATTCACCACATAGCTGACATCAAGAGAGTGAAAAAACTTTTAAAAAATATATCTTACATGTTGGTCCTCTTGCTGTCAGCACTTTGGAAGACACTGAATAACAGTATATTTTTGATAATGGAAATAATAAACAAATGTGTAGTTGTTTACCTTGTGGTAAAATGCTTCATGCCTCTGTTCATTACAGGCAGACCTCAAACTCAGGCCATGAAAGAAGCCTGCCTTCTTTTTAGCTTGTTTATTAGTGTAATATGCTAAATACAGTATCAGTGTCAGCTGACGTGTGGTGAAGACACAAAGACATGCCTTAAACCAGAGTCCTAAGTTGTGTGCTTAATTCATTTTCGTGCTCATATTGCCTCTAATTAGACCTGCAACATCAACAAGCACTTTCCACACTTTGTTGGCTGGACATAAATCTGGAAAAAATTATCACTGATGAATTTTATAGATAGAGACTGTGCTGGCACAGTAGCCAAAGGATCTTTTTACAAGCACTATGAACAAAGGAGAATTTATTCTCTTCAGGGGTTTGCAGAGGAGAAGATGGAAAGCATAAATGAGGGAAAGTGTCATCATATGGCTTTTTTTTTATTAGGTTGTTAAAGATAGATCTAATTTTAATTTGGGCTAATGCGAGGAACACTATCAGCCATTGACAGAGGGTGTCTTATGACTGACTTGACGTACTTCGCTCAATAGTCTTGTGCTTTTACTCTGCAGTTTCAGTTCAGAGACCAGGCCAAGTCCGGAGACAGGATAATTTTAAAAGCTTCTACACCCACGGTTCAGTTCATGAACTTCAGTGCCCCACCTCTTTCCTTCCCTTCAGCTCGTGGAAGCACAGCTATATTAGTATCTCCCAGAGAGCGTCAAGCAAGTCTGCAGCTTGTGTTTACAGGCTGTTCAATCACTCTAAGTAGCAGACTGATTTTCTTGGAAATACATTCGCCACAGTCCCCCCTGGCTCCTTACATACAAGGTATTTATCATATGAAAGTTTGGAACTGTCTGACTCGCCTATTTTACTAGCCTTGTCGTAGAGCTGGGACTGGTAAAACATTGTAATATATGTACTGCATAAAAAGTGAACATAAAAATATCTCAGAATACTGTGAGATTTACACTTTGTCACAGGGAAGTGGTTACTTTTATAACACCACTGCACTGGAGATAACATCTCACTGCTCACAAGTAGTCAAATGGTAAAAATGGGTCATTTGTTTTTATTTGTTTTTTTGTTTTTTTAGTTCCCAGTGACAGACACAGAAAACGGTTGTGTACTTTAAGCAACAAACCAGATGAAAAAACAAGCCACTATGCCAATTTGTTTTTTAGCCTCTTTTATATATGTGGCTGCAGGAAATGCTGCAGTGTGCCACCTCATATCGCACATTGTGCATATTGTGTGTGGATGTACACGTGTATGTAGGAGTGTGTGTGCAGGACTGTTTTTGCGTGTTTGCGTGTGTGACCTCAAACCTGACGACAGCCCCTGCTAACAGCTGGTTTTCTGCCAGTTTTTCTGCAAGCTTATGAGAAAATTAGCTGAGCTGTGTGGTGGCTTGTAGCACCTTAATATAGCATTAAGCAGCGTGACCAGGCTCATGGAAGATTGATGACTGTTGTCTATGTGACCACACTTTACATCTTTAGCATGATGCCTTTGTTCTCAAGGTTGCAGGTCACACTCATAATCTGACATGCATGTAGTCTCTTCACACCACAGTGTGCTCTTTACCATAGGTTAAACAGAGGCTAAAGTATTAATAATAACAGTGTCCTGTAGGTTATTGTGAGGGGATTGACTGCAGCCACTTGGAAGTGTAATTTCACATCTGCAGTCTCTGTCACCACTGTGCTATAATAGCAGAAATGTCAGTTTAAGTCATCACTGAGCTGTAATAATGGGTCAACACGTGAGACCCACCAGCATCCATGTAATAAACAACATGCAGTGAGTGTCAGCATGTTTTTAATCATGTTGGCTCAGGCGGCATCTCTTTCAGGCTTTGCTCTTTTCTCTTTGTCTGCCTCCCTCCAACCTGCCTATTTACCCAGCATCCCACTCTGTAACAAGGAGCCTTCGTTCATCAGCCATGTTTAAACTGTAGACAGGATTAACATGGCTAAAGACTTAATGCACATGCACAGTCACCCCATACTCTGTTTGCTGTTTCCAGGCCACAAATCGACAAGACACTCCGTTAGGCTTCCCTCCCTCCTTCACTCTCTGTCTTTCTGGGCTCCCTAGACTTCCTCCTCTCTTGTCCTCATTTTGCCTGAATTAATTGAGTTCTCATTTTTGTGAGAAAGCTCACAGGAGGCCTGTGTGAGGAGAGAGAGAAGACTGATAGAAGAATGAGAGAGACAGAGGGAGATCAGTGGCAGAAGCCTAGGGGGCACAGCTCTCCCAGAAGTAGGCAGTCACTAGGTTCCTTAGGGATGCCGAAGCCCCTCAGCACTGACTTGTATCTTTATCCTCTCTACAGTCCCCCACCAGCACTTAAGGGTAGCCATATAGACTGGTGGTCAGGGTCAGGCCGATGTGCTTCTTCAGCCCCCCGCACTCCACATGGACTTGAGGGAAGCTGCTACCTAATTTAAGCTCCTCGTTTCTATAAAGCTAAGAAGTGCAGTTGGAAAAACTTGAATTGTTTCTGCTGAAATAATAGAACTACTATTTCATTGCCTCAGTAAAGACGCAGTAAGATGCACGCAAATACACACACACATAAGGTATACGGTGCTGTGTTTCTTTTGCTGCAAGCTGTGAAATGAACATATTAACAACAACCAAGATAAAACAAAACAAAAACAATAACCTAGCCGATTTTATTAACTTTAAGTGAAAGTACATTACATACAGCACTTTCACATCCAAAGCACTAAGTATGTGACTCATGGGCTGGGTAGGGTTAATACTATGGAAGTGGATGACAGGCATGTTGTGATATTGTATGTTCCTGTGATTGCACCCTTTACAAATACTAGGGCAGGGGCATGATATGCACCCATGGACTCTACCTTGGCCTGAACCCTTTCAGTTATGAACCATTACAACTTAACCCCTTGCAATATTCATGCATGGGCAGATCACGCCTCCAGATGTCTTAGGTTGCTGTAAGTTGAGATAAACACTTGCTGAGTTGTTGCAGCCAATCGCCCGCCTCAGTTCCTCAATGTCACTGCCTTAGCACTCAATAATTCAAAGCTTGGTGGTAATGAGCTCCCTGTAGGCCCTGTCCCCAAGGAGCCTCCCCACTGAGCTTCCACTGTAATGTAGTTATATCTCATGTCAGCTTTCAAATCAATTACATTTCTATCTGATGGCTATGTAATTGCGCCTGATTGAGTTTTTGGCACGCCAGCCAAGTGTGTGGTTCCCAAACTCTAGCCAGTCAAAACAGGAAGCTTCATCAAATGAAACTGTATTTCATCCTGATTGAGGCTGCTTGCATGATAAGCACAGCTGTAATTATGATAATAATAACAATAGCAATCTGTGTTTTCTCAGCTTTGTTGTTTTTTTCCCCTTGCTCTCCAGATGAAATTTTGCCCTAAGGACTACGAACATTTGCTTTACTCAAGATTCAAAAGGCTGATTTGATTGTTTGTAGCATGTGCAATTTAGTAGATTAAATGCAAACCATAATGCTCTTGTGTAAATATAAAGTGTCTGGAGTCTTGCTTTGTTATAACGTAGCAGAGTTTTTCTGCAGGACTAACCTTATTTGCTTAGTGATCTTTACACACTTTGCTCAGTTTCTGATGTCAGAGATGTGTTTGTCACTAACAGCAGACATGATGCTGCCCTTAATACTGAGACATAATGTAACCTCTTACCTGCAGGAGCGAGCTGACAGAGAAGGTCAGAGCAGGGCACAACTTGATTCACACAAGATTGAATAGATTGATAGATGAAGAAATGGATGAACAGACACATGAATGGATGGACGGATGGACAGATGGGCAGGCGGATGGATGGATGGATGGATGGATGGATGGATGGATGGATGGATGGATGGATGGATGGATGGATGGATGGATGGATGGATGGATGGATGGCAGGCAATACAGATGGATGGATAGATCAGCAGAATGCATGCCTGGATGGACAGAAGGAATACTCTAATGGAGTGGTATTGAGATAGATGAGGGGGAGGATGCTGTGGTTAGGTGCATCAGCAACTAAATAGTGATGAATTGTGGCTGCTGTCAGCAGCACTAAGTATAACAGACATAGTAAAGCAGCCTGGCTCATCCATAATCAGCAGACAGAGATTGTCTTCATGCCAGAAGAGAACTTCTCTGGAAATAAAGCACTGAGAGTATCAACGAATCTGTCTTCCTATCCTCACTTCATCATCCCCTTTTCTTTTTATATTCTCATACTCTTGGTGTTCTTGCCCTTTAAATCTCTTCACTTGTATTATTCTCTCCTCATTTCTCTTTTTAAAGCCCTGCATCTTTCCTTCTGTCTGTGTCTCTCTCTCTCCCTCTGACACTGTCTTTTGTGTTAACAGCCTTCCATTTTTTTGCGGTGGGGGAGCCACTGGGTGCACATCTACAATCTTGCCTTTCATTTCATGGCTTCTGGAAATGGATGTTTTACTGCCTTCATTAAGGCATGCAGCAGTCAGCGCCGTGTTTTCCCTCTGAAGTTTAGCTCCATGAACCTCGCCATTAGAGGACATTATGGCCCCAGATTTCAGGGCACAGTGGAACACTGTATAATTTGATTAGTGTTATTAATCAAGTGGAATACCGCTCCTTTCACCCCCATATCCCTCCCCTCCTCCTCCTTTTAGCCATTTCATTTCTGCTTTCAAACCCTTCAGACATTGCCTTCCGTCTTTCTCCTCCCCTTTTCTGTGCACCTCTCTGTTGCCTGCACTGTAGCACACATGCATGTAGCACACATGGAAAGTGACAATCGGCCTTAAGCCTTACCTTTCCTTTTAAAAACAATGATTTACCACTTGTTTTTTCTCCTCCCTCACAACCTCACCCCACCCCCTCCATTTTTAGCCTGGGACATAAATCAATTGAGATGAAAGTTCCATAATTGTGCTTGCTGGGAGGGATTTGAGCAAAATTGCACTATGAATTTTTTAAAGGGAATTTTTACTAGCTGTTCAGTGAGACTTGGGCGACGAAGGAAGGTGAGGCCATGAGGATTTATGGGCCTGGATTCTTCATTACTGAAGTAATTTTCCTGCAAATGATAGTGCAGCACCCTGGAGGGGGAGCACTGCCCGCCTGGGAGAGTACAAACCTGCTTAATCTCTCGTGGAGAGAGAGCAGCTCAGAGCACTAATATCATCTGTAAGGGACTGAGACTCCATTTGTTCACATCTAAACCGCAGCTAGTATATTTGTGATTCATAGTAATTGATTGCTCAGATTCGTTCCAAGAATAGCTGTACAAGTTGATTTCATTATAAAGCACAGTTTTGTTAGAAGTACCAGGAAGCAAAAAGGCTCAAGCATTGTTTTGTTTTTTTTTTACATTTTTTCAGACAGATTTCAGAATAATTTTGTCTAATTGCAGACTGGCAGGTACATGAGCTGTGCTCCACAGCAGCTAAAGGATTAACTGGGCTAGACATTACATAATCTTTTGTAAAATAAAGATGGTGTGGGAAAGAAAAAGGAATTTAAAGGGAGACAAGCTCACTTAAATGATACCTGATGCTTTCTCCCTTTTCTCTCTGTGGTTGACATCCTGTCATCAGTTTGTAGTGTGTTTGTCCATCCTTCTGCTGATTTACACTTGCTTTGCCAAGCTGTTATATTGTTTTTGTTTTGTTTTGTTTTTTTAGGAAGGCTTTCCACCTTTCCCTTTACATTTGGTCTGTCCTCCCTCCTCATTTTAACCTTTCTCATTCCAATATGGTTGACGTTCTGTCTCCATCTCTTTAGGTGCAGCCAGCAGCAGTGGCCCTCCTCAAGGTTAGTGCGTCCACGATGCCAGGTCTCATTCTGTATCCTGCCTGCCGTCCACTCAATTTTACAGCTCAGTAGGTTGAGAAGCAGAGGGGGTAAATCTGCTGCAAAAAGGAGAAAGGGAGAGAGGGGAGGAGGAAGGCAGAAACAAAATTATTGTGCACCCTGTCACAGATTGAAGTGGATCTCATTCCAGGCACACTAACAACTCAAGACAATTAGTCACTTCTCACTAGGCCAGACCTGAAACTCACTTTAGAGCCAAAAAGAGGCAGGAACTAGAGGACCCACTAGCATGGCTAAGCACTTCAGTTACAGGAGTGAGTCAGTGGAGAAAGAAGCAACTTAGAGATGAAATGGCTCAGAGTTCAGCAAGAACAGGTCCTCTGGGAATAGAGAGCTTGGAAAATGGGAGAGTTGCACTGATACATCATAAAGATCCATAGAAAATACTGCACCTTAAAAATACATCTGAATATGGACGATTATTCTTTTTATTTCTGTGGTAAATTGATGTTGGCAGATTCTAATGTTAAGATCACATTTTCCCAAATCTGAAAAATGTTTTTCATGACTATTTATCTTTGTTGAGTGGTAAATAGTGTGTCATGCACCAGCCCTTTTCAAAGCATTCTCCCAGATAAACAAAGACAGCAATGTCAGTCGTCTGTAACATTCCACCTATTAGTCTGCAGCCAGAGATAAGCCCTGAAGCTTCAGCTACCTCATGCTCCTGAACAAAAGTGAAGCATGACTAAGGTGGGTGGTGCATGGAAGATCAGGGGGTGGAAAGAGAGAAAAGTTTGTCCTGGCCCCTCTGCGGAGACGCAGCATGACCAATTGTGGTGAAGGGGATGAATGAGGCCATTCACTAGGCCTAATGAAAGAGCTCCTGCGAGGCCCTGAATGAGGGTGGGCGCATCTGCACCACATAGGCGTGCACAAACCAGTGACCTCGAAAATTACCCAGGAAGCACTTTGGGACAGTCACCCCAGCAACAGGCTGGGGTTCGCATGGTAACCAGGCGCTTCAATCAGTGCCTGGCAGCTTCTTAAACAGAGCAAGGTTTTTCTCTGTATTGAAAGAACTCCGTGTGAAATCAACTTCGGAGGATACCCCCCAGTTTTTTAAAGGACCGAGCTGCCAGTGATTGTCCCATGTGAAAACGTCCAGGAGCTCTCACAATCTTTGAGAGGTGTGGGATGCTGCCCTCAGGACATTTCCTCTCAAGACACAAAGATGTGTTTGTCCAGGCAGCACATATGTAAATGTGCTGCCTGGACAAACACGTGGACCAACACCCAGGTGTGCCACCCTGGCAGCACACATACACTCTGCCTGGGTATTTATGCAGGTTAATTAGGTTCAGGGGATGTTCAGCGGCATGTCTTGGAGGCTGTGCAACAGATCCGATTAGAGATCCTAGATAAGGAGAGAAATTCCTTCAACAACCCTGGGGACTGGACATTAAGTTTACAAGCATCTTCAAGGATCTGGTTCACTGGATTTTATCTGTGTTATTTGGTTTAATATATTCAGTCTTGATGAGCCAGAGGCATGCAGGTCATTGAAGTTCCATTCCCGTCTCCGTTCCCCCACGGAACTTTTGACAGTGTGAAATGACAATCCGCCCCTGCATACATCTCCCACGTCAAAAAGTAATGAGATTGTGCTGCTGGAAATATCACTACAAAGCATCAGGCCTGCACTCAGGTCTGACTGCACCTTCAAACAGTGCTGCCTGCCAGCTCGCCTGCCTCGTCTGCCTGCTGAAAAAGAAACGAACAAAAACAATCAGAATCAGAGAGAGAGAAACGGCAAGGGAAGCTCCCCACGCTGAGACAAACGAACACGCCAGGGCCTTTCATCCTGAGAGTGATTAGCCATCCGAAACGTTTTAAAACCCTGCTTTGAGTGTGTTCCTCAAACGAAAGAGTTCCATTGAGGAGTGGTGGTGAGATGTTTCTTGCTGGGAAGCGCCAGTGATCTAGTCTCTAATTGTGGCAACGCTGACAACGCTGGTGTGGCTGGGAGCTTTTTAAGCGGGGCTTTTTGCTACACTCTTGTTCCCTTCCTGTCAGATCCACCACCAAAGGCACCAGGAAACAAAAAGGCCCCTCAGATTCTGTTCTTAGATCCATCTGCCTATTGTTTTGTGCATAAACACGGGCCTAATTTAACACGCTAATAGGCCCTGATGCTGGCCTAATGTGACCAAAACTACAATAGGTGCTGTAAACGTGGTGTTTGGTTACAGATATGTGATAATATCTAACACGGTTTTCGATCTGTGTAATAGCTATCTTTGTGTCTCTCATGTTCTTTCATACTTCATTGATCTAGGTCTCTCAGCTTCATAGAGGATGCAAAGAATCTGACACACTAGCAATAGCGTTATGTTTCTTGTGCACTATAGCAGGAACACAGTCATTTTCAAGGTCTTTGTGTGGGATTCAGTAAAGCTGGTAGGAGCTTTAAGAATTGGAGTGGAAAACTTTTTAGATCCTCAACTGTTCAGAAGCCAGAATGTCAAAGGTTTGAAGAGTCGAAGAGCAGTCGTTTGAAGAATCAAAGCTGGGGGGAGGAGGAAAGGAGGAGTTGCAGGGCCTGAGAGGAGAGGGAAGGAGTGAAACCCTAGCTCATAAAAATCAGTATTATAACAACATTAATTGATGCTGCTGAGTGCCATATGTGACGCCATATGGAAAAGCTGCCCCAGAGGCCTGCTATAATAGACAGCCGGCAGTGGTGCACACAACTTGGCACATTTACAAACAAGGGACGTCCCATTAATATGAGCCACACAGACCAAGCAGGAGACAGCGAGAGAGGGAGTGAGAGGATGTTGAAGGGAAGGAGAGGGTGAGAAAATAAAGAGAGGAAAGCAGTACCTTGTGTTTTGTTTAGCTGCCATCTTTAATCCTCATTATTTATTATGTATCCACTCTTATCATACTATCACTTCTACCAGAAAAAGCTGTACTCTGAGTGCACTTACATCCTCCTCACATGGTTCCTTAATTACTGTAATAAATAGCCCCTCCCTCTTGGGTTGATCAGACTGCCCTCTGTCCGCCCAACTGACACTCCCCCCACAGATGCCCCATGGTTCTTTCATCACTGACACACACAAAGACACACATTTCAGCAGGTGAGGTGATTCATGGCACCTTGACAAAAGGCGGTGTGAACGAGCTCTGTTTAACCTCTTCTGTGCCTAATCATGGGGCAGCTGTTATTTACTGCTGCTGTCCATGGTTTCCACTGCTTGGCTGCTCACGCGACTGCCCCTCACTCACACTGCATTATGTCTTAAAACACTGGCTGTGTTGATACGGCTGAAAGTCTGCAAAACATAACGGACTGGGTGGTAAATATTAGATTAATTATATATTCATTAAAATAGGATTAATGAAGTGAAGTGAATCATTTATATCTCATCAGTATTTCTAAGCTTTTAAAATGCAATGGGCACAATGTTTGGGGACCAGTTATTTTTTGCAACGTACGTGCAACTAATGACTATTTCCATTACTGCATAATCTCTTTGTTATCGTTTCCTCACATTTAAGAGGCGTGATGTTAATATAATGCATTTCGTTTGGTTAAGATTAATTTAGAATTAAAACTAATTGTTTTAATACTATTGAAGTGTTAAAGCTGACACAAATGCGAACAGAAGCCAGCAGGAGCACATGGTTAAAATCAAGTTTGCTTTCTTTAAAGCTGATGCTTTCATCTGCTGAATTTGTGTGGATGATCCAGTGATGTGATTTTGTCATTAGTCCTGTTTGTGCAAGGGGATCTGTAGACAACTGCTCCATATACCATGAATTTATACATAACCATTTTGCATAAGACTCTTCCGACTCCTCTGATGTGCCCAGAGCAGGCAGGGAGAAAGAGAGATCCTTGTGAAACGGAGTTGTCAGCCATTCTGTTGAGTTTCATAGAATGTGAGGCGAAACAAGAATAGCGTACAGCTGTTTCCTCCCTGACACAGAGGGAGGCAGATGAAGAGCAAAAGAGAGAAAGAGGGAGGGAGGAAAAGGCAGAGTGAGAGAGAGCTCTCCGCTCTGTGATGTGCACTGATGTAGCTGCAGCTCTAGGTCAAACGCTGCCAGTGTTTTGTGTTCATCTTCGTCTCGTCTCCCCAGTGCTCCTCTAAATTATTCACAGCCTGAAGATGTGCAGTGTGGCTTGCCTCCTCCCTTCCTCTCTCCTCCTTCACTCTACTTTGCTCTCCGTCTTTTTTCCTCTGTTTCCCATCCCTTCCTTTCTCTCTCGTGTTACGGCTTGTTTCAGAGGCAATGAACAGAAGTTTCTCCTTGCAAGCTGGTTAATCCCCACCCCCATCCCACATCCACTCATCTTCCATCAACCACCCAACTTTCATCACTTGACTTCATATCTCATACTTCTGTTTTCATCCCTGCTCATCCCTTGCTTCCCTCTTCTGGCTGCCAGACTAGAGCCAGTCACTTTTTTTTAAGGGGAAGGCAGCCAGCTGTTAGCATCAATGCCTTTGTAGCCTCTACACTCCCCCTACTCTCTACCTCCCTCACTCTCTCTCATTTCATTGGATCTACAATAGAGTGGTAGGTGTGACAGGGTGCCCCCCCCACCACACACACACACACACACACACACACCTTTTTTTTCTCGTCTCAACTCTTTAATGATTTCCAGTGACTTTGTGCTCATTTTATCTTGCCGAGTTGAGAGATAAACCCCGAGTGCACACCAAATCCTTGGGGCAGTTGATGGCACTGATTAAAGATGTGCCTGTCAATCATTTCACCTTTAACAGCCAGTCCTGTGAAAAGGGAAGATGGAAGAATCCAAGGACATGTTGGGGCTAGGGTTAGGCTAGATATAATGGCTCATATTATGATTCAGCCAGTTTGTCTGCCACCAGAGATTTATAAATTATTTCTACTAGGGTAGAATTTTCTATAACAGAAAGAGACTGAGAGTTTATCCAGCCCAAGGTGGACCAAAGTTACATTCACAGGCAACATCTCTGCGGCTGAGTGTGTGGGCTTCTAAACAGTCTCTGTGGCAGATTATTATTGTCATGTTAACCAGGAAAATGCAAGTATTAAATCCTGTTGGGCAGCAGGGGTTGGAGGATGAGGTGTTGCCCTTATGGCCACCTGAGGAGAGAGCAGAGCGGAGAGAGCAGTTGCATCCAGTTCCAGCCGTTGCCACAGGACACTCATTTGTAATTCTGTACCCTGCCTACAATAACGTTTGATCATTGCAGAAGGGGGGACAGGAGGTACAGGGAAGGGGGAGGGAGCTGAAGCTTTCCTCCCTCTCACTTCACTCCCCCTCCCCAAACTCCCTACCCGCCCTCTTGCAATTGCTGTCACCCAGTATGAATGCCCCCTCTGGCCCGATGACAAGTCTAGCGTGAAACACTTGGCTGCCCCCTGAAATTAGCAGTAGAGCCCCCCGGCAGCACATGCTTCTCATGACCAGCACACAGTGGGCCGCCGCCAGATTCTTTTCATTATGGCTGTGGCCTGCCAGCCCCCTGACTCTACCTCCTTCTGCCTC
>OMNW01007758.1:61537-77061 GCA_900303245.1 Selene dorsalis
GATTACTCTCGTTACTTAATTATACATTTGGACCCACCGCACTTTCAACAAAGGGCCGCTGTGGCTCCATTGACCCAGCTCCCTCCTCATTGTGCTCAGCTCTGAAAGAGAGTCAAACAAAATAAAGAGGGTCCACTTAAATATGTTGCCACAGGGACTTAATTGACAGATTGAAGGCAGTTTTTCACTGGGGGCCCTCTCTCTCTCTATGTGGCTCTTCGCTTGAATTGCTCTGCTCCTCATGCTTCCTGCTGGGAGGTCCAGTGGGACTGGCCTGCAGCTCAACCATTCTTGTTTCCACACCTTCACTGTCCACTGTCAAATGAGAAATAAAGTTTTGAAAAAGTCAATCGAACACAGTAGTCCAGGACTATTGACTTTTGGTTAACTTCACACAGTCTTACAGACTAAAGGTGAATATACATCTCAATATGTCCTTGTGTCTAATCATATATTTTTTAATTATTTGCTAAAAAGATATTCATGCCTGTGAACATGTGAGGAATAAAAGGCTGTAGCCCTTGGTATCAACAGTATTCTCACCATCCGTTTGTCAGTTACAAGGCCTGACTTTTATTATTTCTTTTTTTTTTTTTTTACGTTGCACCTCCTCTCAAGATATTTGAGCCAGATCACTATATTTTAATGCTGAAATTTGAAGTGTTCAAGAAAAACTGTTTCATTTCTTGACTGAATAGAGGTGATTTGGCCTTTGACTGTGCCAGACAAGGCATGTTTCGGAATACAACCTCTCTTGTTATTTAGTTCCTTTATCTTCATCAAAGTCTGACATACAAATTAAATACTGGTTTGTCACAAGGCGAATTTGAAATACCACATTTAATAGGCACTGTGTTTGAGTATTCAAAGAGTCTGAGCTCTCTGTGTCCTTGAGATACTATCATCCAATTTTAAAGCACACTTAAAAGGCTAAATGACAAGCCGCAGCTGAATACAAAGTCATTGAACAGGCTCTTCATAATAGAACCCAGTGTATAGTATTATTCAGTTTTTCATCTTTTGTAAATCTACAGCATTGAATTTACGACAGAAAGACCAGAATGGCATTCTGTGTGGCTGTGCTGCTTTTGAAACTTGAAAAACTCTCTTACTACCACACTCTACTTTCCCTCTTCATCCTCCGCCGTTTGCAGTGAAAGCTGTCAGTGAATGAGAGGTTGCACACAAAAATAACATCTGCACTGATTATGAGCTACTGGAGGGAGCCAAATGAATAATTCCTAATATTTCCTGTGTCTGTCTCTTTTCTGTTACAGTGTGACAGCGAGAGTGACATTGACGACAAGGTAAGACTGTTTTTCCTTGTGTTTATTCACCCGCCACATGAAGTGGCAGAGAGTTGTGAATAACAAATTTGAGCTCTCGACTAAAGCAGAGAGACGGTCTCAGTGTGTTGTTAGCAGAAAAAGACGAGGGGTGAAAGACCCTCTGACGGTCCCACCAACATTTGTATTTTAAACAGAAAGAAAGTGGCAGGAAAAAATGTGGTACGAGGAAAAACTGTTTTACTATCCTAGTTTTCTGTTTTGATGAGATGTCATCTATTATTGCTGAAGCGCTTGCCTTTAACCTTGCCTTCTCACCAAGATCGTAGCATATACAACAGCGAGGATCAGTATGTGTATATTTAATCTTATCACACAGCATATATCTCTGCTTGTTTCCCTCATACACAAGATGGCAATATCACAGCTGTTTGTGCTGTGTGTTATGTAATCATTTCAATATCACATTTAAGAGTTGTTGTTAAGTTGTTGAACAAAGCAAATTCGAATGTGTTTCCCAACCTGGTTTAACAACTACAAGCTAATCAAAGATGGCAGCCAGAAGTCACAGCTGCTCACTCATGCAGTTTCAGTTTTTTACTAAATGAAGTAACAAAGTCACCTGAGCTTCATGAGTATTTCTTTAAAAGCATTTCTCAGTTTTACTTGCGGTGGCTAAAGGTGTTGTCAGTGGACATGGAAAATAATACTGCAGGTTTCACCAGTGACTTGGGTGTGTAAACAACATAACAGTGATTTATGTTTTATGGTGATATCATCAAGTTAGTTAACCATTTGACAATTTGACAGATGTAGTCTATCGGTTCATGTCTGTGTGTTTGTTTATCACAGACTTGGAGGTGGTTAGCTGATGGCAGCCACCTGGTTACAAGATGAAACGCCTTTGGGAAACCTCACGCATCCTAATTCCTCCACAGTTTAGCAATTACTCCCTGGTAAATGAATGAGATAGCATGCCTAATCTCCTGTAAGCTTAGCTCCCAGTTCTGTGGAAATGTCTGCAGCTCTCCCTATAAATAATACATTGATAGCAGGCCCAATTTGCATTAACTGTAGCCTGGCAAGTCAATAGGCTTTTATCTCTTCATTGAAGCAAGAAGGAACCGAGGGCGCTAGCTAGTTGACACGACAGAGAGACGTAGCAGGCCTGTCAGTCTCCATACGGCTCCCTGGTATCACTGTGGGGGGTGGAGAGGGAAGTAGGGAAGCTCTACGAGCATTTCCTTTTCAGGGCTTTGTTTTCCCTCCTGCTCTATCGGTTGCTTGAGACTTGTAACACGTCTATACAGTGTCACAAATTTTGACATTTAGTATCTAAAAGTTTGATACTGCAACACTAAACAGCACTAGTAAAAGAAGCACAAGAGAAACAAAACAAGCAATGCTTTGGTGGTTTTGTAGAAATTCAGCAGTGTTGCTGTGTTGTTGTTAAGCTGTCAGCCTCTGTCTGTTCAGTAAAACAGCTCCATATTTGGCGTTTGGCAGCAGTTATATTAAGCAGTTTAGGTGGACTGGGATATAGTTCAAGACACAGTGGACTATCACACACTGCTGCCAAGTTTTCAGCTGTTTGTTAAATTTTGTACCAGTTGTTACACAGTCCACTGTCAAGAGCCAAATGTCTGTTCAGCCCTGTCTCTTCTCATACTCTTGTGTGTTTTAGCTTGTGAAACACAATCTGAGTTAATGCAGGATGCATACTATGAAAAATACCAAGGTCATGTTATTAATGTCACTTCAGTGGACTGTGAGTGAACTATTTAATATTGTGTAGACATGATTTCTAATTCACTAATGTAAAACCCAATCCATAGGCATGAAATGATACGGCAAATGAAAAACATCATCACTAACAGGAGGGTTGTAACAAAGGCTGCATAAAGTAACCTGTGTCCTTGGCTTCAGTTGGCAAAAGAACAGATTTTCACTCTTAGATCCTTTACCTTCTTTTTTAACTTTTTCATGTCTCTTCAAGCTCTGCTCTCAGTTCTTAGTTTCTATTCTCAGTTCTGAGGTTCTTAAGTTTGGTCTTGAACTTTTTGTAGAGATGGGGCCAGCTGCTCAAAAGTTGCTCAATTTTCAGTAATGCATGCAATGTCACTAACACAGAGAAAAAATATAACCTCGAATATTCCTGCTAAAATGCTGCTGTCCTTTAATTAGCATGTGGCAAAGCAGTGATGCAGGAACACAATGACCACAGTGCATACATGGACAAAATCACACTCATCTCAAATCACATTATGAAAAATACCGACAGGAAATACCACAACAAATATGTATGTATGATATCCCCTTCATAACAACACCATCACACAGAGCAATAAGAACCTGCGCCTCGCCTCACATAGCAACATATCAGCAAACACAAACAGATTTGATAGCATATTGTCTAAGTTAGAATCGATGCCCAAAGGTAAGTATGAATATTTCCATTGTTATAATGATGGTGGCCATTCCCTGGAGCAGAAATAATGAACAAAGAAAAGCTTTGATTTGTGGCCAACGGGAAACGGGACTGAGCAACGGTCAAATTCCAAAACAAGTGTGGCTATTGTGGAATCTGTGAAAATACACAGTTGGTGTTTTTGCCAAGAGTGCAAGAAGAAGGGAACATCTGGATAAAGGCTAAAGCATCACTGACCTTTTCATTTCCTCAGAAACGCACATTATCATAATCAAGGTGATGAGAGTTGCGAATCATCCATATCAAATTGCTTGGGAAAGAAGAACACTGGGGAGAAATACTCTGACAGGCCATCACCATAGGTAGAAAAAATGAGATGTGTTAAAATTGGGTTCCATGAGGAGAAAGACAAACACTGTCATTTGTAATTGGCTGCACTCAGGATAACTCGACAGCGATAATTTTCTGCAACGTTTTGCTGAAACAGGTGCCAGCTCCTCCCATATCTTTCCTATGAAAACAAAGGCTCCTTTCACATCAGATTACCAGCCACCTGAACACCCACATTGTCAGAATTTCACAGATTAACTTAATTAGAATATTGCTTCCAGGTGTGCCCCCAGGGTGCAATCAGTTACACTGTATTTGAATAAAACTGACGAGATGCTGCTACAGCAAAGTCAGTTTAGATTGGTGCACCTCGTGAAGCCTGCTTGTATCAAAGCAACGCATGCGGTAATGTGTTTCCAGAACATGTCAGACTTGAATTCTTCAGAGACTGCCGGGTCACCTCCAGTTCAGCGCGAGGCTGCTGCGAGGGGGATCTTTATGTAGATTAGTGCAGCCTTGAAGAAACAAGCAATCAGAATCTCAGTACTGTGTTCTCATCACTGACATTTCTTCTTGGGAGGCCTGTCGTCTGATGTCCAAGATTACATGATAGATTTCTAAAAAAAACCTTGACCTTGCTTTGCCATGCTTATGTCTGCACCTTGGAGGAATAATCATGGATTCCATATGGAGAAAAATGTTTTCTTTGTCTTTACTGTTACTAAAGCTACACTTGGTGTGTTTGCATATAGCCATGCTGAATTAGATACTGAAGACGGAACTCATTACATGCTGGGTAAATGGCCTGGCAGAACAAGGACTATGTGTATTCATGTCTGTCTGAGGCTATGCTATGGAAGTCCAGTTAATGTGTTTATTGGCTTGTGATTTCATTTAATTTCAGTCTAATGGTTTAACTAGAACTTGACATTTAACTCTGAAGTTGTTTTGTTTGTGCATTCAGTTTTCTAAGACCAGGTATTATACAGAGTATCTTTCCAACTACTATGAATGTGGAAAATAAGTTTCCACCCCTCCCTCAACCAGCCAATCCTGTCCGCCTCTGACATGTCTGAGATACTCCAAGTCAAGGCGGTCATTTTCTTTCATTGGAGAGGCTGAGAAATACATAGAGTGGGATTTATCCCTTCTCGGTTTGTTCATGCACTCTCCTGAAGTGTCATCCTATCTCCATTAGGCCCCACTTTGCCATCCTCGCAAGCTCCTCCAATTTCCTCTGTATTCTTTCTCCTGTGCAAATAATATAGTCACTGTCTGTCTGTCTGTGAGCAAAACGTTAGCATGAGCTTATGTTCTCTGGAGCCCTTAACGCAGCGGCCTCATGTCAGGTGCATTACCACGGCCACCGCTGCATCACCGTAGCCACAGCGGAGAACACCCAGGTCGGCTAATTCTATTTCGTCCTATTTGCTAAGCAGTCACTCAGCAGAAAGTGTATCTGTCTCCGGGGGAGTCTCCAAGGACCATTACCACATCCTGTCTATGAGCTCTTTTATGGCTCCGGTGTACTCATCTGCCAGGGCAGCACACAGGCTCTGATTGACACATTAATTCCTCCTCTACCCCCTTATCTTCCTGCTGTGTGCAGAATGAATGCCATATCACTGCGTCGGAGCGTCTCTACCGGCTTATCAGTAATGGCTCGTCAGCTAGTGGTATCCTTCCAGCTGACGTGTTGGGGGGCTATGCCCTTTGAAGCCAGTGGTGCACCTGCAAGAAGAAAACAAGCACGCAGCGGGGATTTAAATCTAACTGTTTACACCACCACTATCCTCACCTCCATGTTTTTCTCATCCACTTGTCTACATTGTTTCTTTTTTCTTACTACCTGCTCCCTGCCTGTCATTACCAGCCAGTATTTACCTCTTCACCTTTGGCGCCATCTTGGAAAAAGAAAATGCAATATAGTCATATATATTCATGCAGGTATGTCCTCCCTTCCTACGTACCCCTCCCCAACCCCTGCTGCTTTGCAAGATCCAGATTGGTCTCTGAGAGTCATCGTATTCAATAACAAACAGACCACCCACCAGGCTGCTGACAACCTTAACGTTTTTTTTATGGACGGGAAAAATGGACCAGCTTAATGTTTCGACACAAGTGATCATCCGTCCTCATCTCTTTAATGAAATTAGATTAAGTGCACCTGGGAAAGAGCTGAGAAAGCAGAATGCCTCGCCACCTCCTTTAATCTAAAACCAATTTGCCAGTAATATTCCTTTCCCCCCAGCTTGGGAGTCGCCGGCCTGATTCAAAATGGAGGAGGAACGAGATGAGACCAGAGCTGACTGGTTGCATTCAGCTCCCCACAGGCACTGTGAAATTAGAACTGACACCAGCAACACAGGCCTTAATATGGAGATGTCATTTTTCTCCTCTTGCCTTTGTCTTTCTCTCTGCCTCCCTCCTTCTCTTCTCCTTTTTTTGTCTTGCTCAGATACTTCCTCTATTCACTACGCCTTTCGCTTTCTGGCGAACCCTAAAAGAAAAACAAAGCGGAAAAGCAGTGAAAAATAAGAACAACCGTCACACAGCTTGAAAGATTAACCATTCCCAACTAATTTTGGTAAAGTTGATGAATGTTAGGCCTCCAGTAAGTTTAAGGGTCAAGGTTAAGATTAGAGTCATGCTGTAATCAACTTTAAGAAGAAAATGATGATGACTTCCAACTTTCTAGATTAGCCAGAGATAAACATATTATGTTTCCATCAGGTGGTCTCATGATGTTACACACATCCAGCTATTACAATGAACCTGGAAATATTTATCTCTTTAACTTATACTGAGCTGTTTGCAATATGCTCTCATTTCTGGTCAGCCCCAAATCATGTGTGCTCTGCAGGCTCCTTTTTTTTCTTTTTCTTTTTGTGGTTGTGAAGCAACTCATCTGTTGTACATTTACTAAACAAGTATGCAGTGATCAGGGAGCACATTTGGATTTGGGTCTGAAGTGAAGAAGGACGCCCTTAGTCTTCGCAGTACGTGATGTGTGTGTGTGTGTGTTTGTGTGCAAGCTTGGAGGGAAGTGATTGTAAGGGCATGCTCTGCGGTGAAACCAAGCCCCAGTGCATGTTGGGAAGAAGAGGCGTGATGACAGAGAAAGACTTGGAGCTTCTGCAGGGCCAGCCAGCAGACACAGCCAACTGACATCAGCGAAGACGGCTTGTCACTAGCAATGCATGTCATACAGCAGCGCAGGGACAGTCAACAAGGCTGTGGCGTCATTGATGTGGCACCCAATAGCCTGGTCCAGATTCTTTCTTAAAGGTTAGCACTGATGTTGGCATGGCAGATGAAAATAGAAGGGTTGCGGCAAACAAAGCCATGTCAGCCACTCACAACAGAGGAGGTGTGAAAACAAAGCATGGCATCTAAGACTGTAATCTTCTTTCATTTACTGCCTCCTCTCAGTGAAGCTGTTGGTGTTGGCAGAGGCTGTTAATAGAACAAATAGTCACCCCTTTGTTCTGTTAAAATCATAATGCACACCCTACCCTTCTGTCTCTGAAACACCAGTGCTCTGCTAACTCTTTGAAAAAATCCTGTCACCACTCAGCCATGTTTAACAGCTCGTGATCATTGTTATTGAGGGAGTTATTGTTGCCTCAGTGAACACTGGGTTTTGGTATGTGTTTTTTCTCCAACTTGACCAGATCCATTTTTAGAGGTGGTTTTGTTCAAACACTGTTTTTCCCACCTGAGAGCCCTGGTTCTGTAATAGAGGAGTTTTCAGCCACGGCCAGGTGAAATGCTCGATTGCCCAATTTTCTGCTAGAGATCTCGTCAGTTCAATGATACAGTGATAGAGAGTGTGGCATGCCATATCAAACCAGACAAGTTGTGATGTATTACACCAGCTGTGGTGGTACAATACATCTCAATGGTACCGCATGTATCTGCGGGATATCGTAAAGTAGAAAAGCACAATTTATTATTTTCAGACATCCACATGTTTCTGATGACACTGTTTGTTGTAATATAGAACTGCTGCTTGAGAACTACATTTATCAATATAACTAATATGAACATTATGTAAACTTTGTGTATAATCTTAATTAGATGGATTTCATCTACCAAGATAATTAATAACAAAACACAATGTTAGACACAAGACGTCTTATTAACCTGAAGTCCCTCTATGTGTAATATGTTTCAGGTAATGCACATCAAGTAAAGTGCAACACATAACACAGGGAATACTTTCAATGCAGTTGTGTGACACAAAGTTAAAGGAGAGGTTCAGTTTTTTACAACCTGGACCTTATTTCTAACATAAAATACCTTCATTTACTCCCCCGTACAACTTTGGTGTAACTTGGAGTCCTTTGGAAGATATTTAGATCCATTCGCGATCCACGTATATCCATATAATGGAAGTTGTTGGGGCAACGATGCAGCGTCTAAATAAGGCATTATCTGCCACAGAACTCATTCATTTCACCAATATGTTGTTATGAATCGCCAGTACTATTCCCCTGTGAGTTCGGAGCGGCTTGGAGTTGTTTTGTTATTGTCATCTGGGGTTTTTTACACGGCTTTTCACTGACCTACGACTTCGGCAGTGGCACAGCAGTGACGTCATCGAAGTATGAATGAATCTAAATATCTTCCAAAGGACTCTAAGTTACACCAAAGTTGTACGGGTGAGTAAATGAACGTATTTTATGCTAGAAATAAGGTCCAGGTTGCAAAAAATGGAACTTCTCCTTTAAACAGGCAGCTAAACTGACTAACCCTGTTCTCAGTCAGTCCACTGTGCTCCAAAGCAGCATGGCACAGCATTCGCCGCTTTTCAAGTGGCCTGTGTTTGAATAACAATCCAAGCACTATATACATTTTTCCACATGAGTAATAAAAGTAAAATTAACTCTGTATTGGATGCAGATGTTCTGTGGAAACAGGAAAAAAAGACAAATGTTTTTTGTGTACGTGTAAGATGTAAGATTTGAGTGTTTCTGATTGTGCATAAACATAATGCCTAAGTGGGTTTTTATTCAATAAACATGGTTGGACTGTAATTACTTACACATTTCCTTGGCTGCAAATGCAAGACAGTCTTTGTATGTGTTTAGAGCTGGCGCACCAAGACTCATGTCTGTCCCAGTCTTGGCTTGTCTGCACAAGACTTCCTAATGCAAGACGACTTGCTTTTCCTCCACAACAAATGGCATATGCAATCAGGGATAAATATAGAATTCCCTGTTGTTATTAGGAATCAGTGCCATTGTGGATAATGTTTCCCTGAAGAAGCGTTGCTTCCTCTTTGGCCAGGAACACATCAGTAAATGAGCTTAGGTCCACTGTGGCTGCAGCAAGAATGTTTAGAGGGCCTCAATTCCCTTCTCAGACAAAGAGGCCAGTCAGCAAAATAGTATGCTAGTCATATTTTTTATAGAAGTTTTATAAGGAAAATCAACACACATTAATCATGAGGTCATAGACCATTGTTATTTCGTGAGGCTCTGTGTTTTGTCTCCATTTACTTAAAATTTCCTTCTGAAGGGCAGTTTCACAATCTTGCGTCTTTATGAGTGGGATCATCTGCAGGGCTCATAATAGTGATGATGGACAATAAAGGAAGTGAGCTCTGAGTCTGAGCCACTCTCCCACCCACTGAGAGTAATATACTCCATCTTTCTCTTGCTAACCACTTGAGCATCTCCAAGTCAATCTAAACACTCGGATGCCTGTGGATGAGCTGGCGATTGCCAGACCTCAAGCCTTGCAGGCCCTCGTGTCACTTGGGCTCTGGAGGGAACTTTCCGTGGGCGAATGTGTATGTGATGTGGAAAGCTGAGAACCCTGGAGAGCACACTAAGATCAGGCCCAAACACACACAGGGGCCAGCTGCCTTCAATTAAGCCAGAAACCCCAGCCTCTGCAGTCCCTTATGCACAAAACCAGCCGGCTTTGATCTGTGCCAGCCAGGGGAAAAGGTACAGAGCTTGAAAGATTACAGGAAAAAAAATAATTATTGTATCAAAGGGTGCTCCATAAAAGTTAACGGGGGGATTTTTAGGCTCAGGGGGCAGCGGGAAGCAGGTATTAACGATGGCTGTCACTCATGTTCATTTGCCAGTTATTTTCCCTTCGTCTTTTCTCTGAGCTTTAATTAGTGGACACACCTGGCCTCTCTCCGAAGGTAACTGTGGAACTCTCACTGCCACTTCAGTTTTTATGGGCACTGAAGATCAATTCTGAGTCATGCAGGGTGCATTATTGGCACAACTGAAGCTGACATGCTGCTGCAGTTGTGGCTTGTCACAGAAAAGGTATAGCACTTGGATATGTATGAGGCTTTGGAAACACAGACAGAGAGAAGCATTAAAACTGTCCCCCTGCCAAGCACTACAGACGCAGGCGGCATGGGCATCCATTAAATTAATTTGACTTCATTAGTGCAGACTTGCTAGGCCTAGAGTGCCCACAGAGATGCCAGGGGGTGGGAGGTAGGGGGGTGGTGGTTGAGTGGCATCAGCCGCTGTGCTCTGAGGAGAGCGAACACATGGCACTGACAGGCGGAATATGGCCCCAGTTCTTACACCGGGATGGCTGCCAAACAAAGGCAACATGCGTCACTGGCTTTAGGGGAGCTCAATCAACACCCGGTCGGAGCATTAACGCCATGCGCGCCGCGCCACCGCCATCAGTGAGGAGGCCGCAGGTCGCTGGGCAGCCTGCAAGTCATGCGTGTGCACACAGTGAATGTGGCAGCGTGATATGATACAAAGACGGTGCCAGCGGGTTGACCCACTGCCATCACCTTTGTGTCTGCTGCCAGGACCACTCGTGTTATTAGATTATAAAGCTCATATTTATTCATTGTCATTGAATATTTTATTATTTGTCGTCATTAGTTTTAGCATGCCAAGTGATTGTTCCATACTTTATTCATGTGCTGTCTTACAACTGCACTATGTTGACAAAATGTCTCTGATATTATTTAAAGATAAAATATTTCAAATGGCATAAATACTGCCATTTCATCATACAGTGTATGTGGCTTCTTTGTATAATGTAGTAAAATATTTTTCTTCATAAGCGAACTATTTCCCATGCTTGGTAATAGATTCCTGTTTTTGAATTGAAAGTTGATCATAATCTGTTATTGTTTCTGGATTCAGCCCAGTTGCATCCAACCACCAAAAATAACATCAGTAGGAAGGGTCAGTTACTTGGCTTTACCATCATCTCCTTTTAGCCATGGACTGTTAGCCAATGTGAACTTCACCAGTCAATTAAGTGAGGTTATTAGCTTTGCCTAACAGAACCTACATGGCATTTCTAGCCTGCAACCTCCCAGTCACAAGCCGGCTCCTGTAACCTCAAGGCAACAGCTGCCAACTTCTGGAGCTGACCCGAGTTCTGCTGGGAGTGGTGCACCTGATAAATACAGAAGTGTGGAAATAAATAAATAACAGGAGGCATTAAGTCCGGATAGGACTGGAAGGTAGCCTGAGGGTGGTAAGTGTTCTGTCTGACAGCAGCAAACACTTTGATCAGAGGGCCCCGTCTGAAGATCGCTTCCACATCTGCACAGGGGGAACGAGCTGTAAACTGCCAAGAAGCATTTTAATGACAGTTGGATTATAAAATGAAAGAGGGCTCCAGATGGCAGGCAGTGCAGCGGCTGCGGTTAGAGGGAGGCTGTTTAAACTGCTTTTTTATTGATAAAATATGGGGTGAAAAATTGCGTAGGGCTTATTAGGCGTCCCGCTGTGATGTTGCTCAGCTGGCCAAGCTGTTCACCGTGGCCCTCGTCCAAACATGCCTCCATAAATTTTTAGCTGTACCTTTAAATCTGTAAGATCCCTGCTTGTTAAGTTCAGCCTTGCTCCCCCGAACCCCCCACACCGTATTTGTCCTTTGAAAGACTTGCTTCTGTCCTTTTTTTTTTCCAAGACCGGCTGGATGAAAGCAATGTTAGTAGCTCCACATAGACTGGGGAGGTTAGAAGGAGGGGGGGTTCCTGCAAAGCATGCTCATTACCGTCCAGCAAGAACCAGAGTTTAGCCCTTAAACAACTTAATTCCTGAATGATTTCATTAGCTTTACTCTCCTAGTGATAAAACGAGACCAGCCTTATTAATTCAAGACACTGGTTGTGCTTTCTACCTCAATCCACAGGGCACTATTCAAGGCAGAAATAGTCATCTGGGCATTGGCATTTAGCAACAGGCTGCAATAGTGGCCAGAAGAGAGAAACAGTTGGACTTAGTGTGAATAGTCTACCAAGCCCAAATTGCATGAATAGTAATCTGCACCAGACTATAGTGTAATAAAAGAGGTCATTTTAGGCCCTCTAGAGAAGATGTGGCAAGACAGGGATTTGTTCAGTAATGAATTCGCTTTCAGAGGTGCCAGCTTGAAGCTCTCGTAATGCACAAGTTGGATGGAAGTCATGATGATTCATTAAGGGAGAGGGCACAAAAATGACATTTTTCTGTCATTTACAGTGATGTTGGATAAATCAGATTGTCATCCTTTGAGTAAGTGTCTCCTTGTTAATATTACCTTACAATAAATTGGTCTTAGGCACCACTTTGATCTGGAGCTCTGACTGAATTTGCTTGCATTGTGAACTGGCCTGATGCAGACACTGGGAAAAAAAATCATGGTCTCGATAGAAGGGATCGGTGAAAGCCATCTTGGCTCTTTCAAAATCCATACATGTCACACATATGCTTCTCTCTCCACAGAGTGGGCTCCTTTCAGCTGAGATATGTTGTTAGTTCTCACTGCTCTCACTGCTAATTTAAAATCCATTTAAGCCGATTGGCGGGTTTACTAAAATACTGTCATGATGGCCTCACACAAATGGGTGCCTGAATTTTTCCCGCCACCTTCAGAAAACAGGCAGCCCCAATTTATATTCCATAACTACTACTTCAAGGCCAACCCGCCGCGCCCCCATTCCACCCTCGTGTCTACCTCGCAGCATCAAAGACAATTACTGTCGACATCACATCAAATTACAACTGTTGGTTTGCTTGTTTGCCTCGTTATGTGACTTGAAAACTGCCATCTCCCACCCAAGGAAGGTCCCCTCCCATCTGCTCTTCTCCCATTGCCCACCCTTAAGGGCCTTCACACACATACACACACACAAATCCCCTTCCAGCACAGAGAAGAGAAGGGACAGGCAGCCGACAGCCTAATGGACTAATTTGTAATTGAACTGAGAAAAAGCTGAGTTGTTGGACGTGTTATAATTTGACAGAGAGTGGCAGCTCTGAGCCGGACCATGACGCTTCAACCACAAATCTCTCACTCCCTCCTCCCTCCTCTCTCTCTCTCTCTCTCTCTCTCTCCTTGAAATGCTTTCTTTCTTCACCTCCATGGAGAATACTCAGAAAGGAAGGTGATGGGAGAGATGCTTTCGGCATATTCTGCTGCTCAAAGCTCCTGGCTCTGTCATATTCCTTTTCTTTCCTTTCCACACAACCCCCTCACACCCCTACCTCTCCTCCCTCTCTACTTTCACGTGGATCCCATAGGATAGAATAGGGAAAGTATCTCAGAGCATTCAGATGCGTTTGAAGTGCAGGACAGATGTGGGGCCCCAGAGACTGTAAAAAATGAATCGAGGCTAGTAATAGGAGAGATGTTTTGAATCCTCTCCCCCATAAGTTATTTATCAGGGGCCCTTAGTGGTGGAGGAAGACTTCAGAGTGCTCCCTTAATGTAGCATCTGATGACTGGTAGGGGGGGTTGTTTCAGGAAGTACTGTTGTAAAACAGGAGGGGAACATTAGCGGGGAAGTCTCTCAGGGCCCAGGCAAATAAGAGGAACAGCACACAGGGCAGCTCGTTCCCAGCATGCAACACAGGACAGAGAAGTGAGGGGCACGAGAAAATGTCCCGGAGCCCCCTCCCCTCAGACAGTGATATCACAAGAGGTACAGAGCAAGACACTCTGTACTATTCCCACCAGGCTAGACACATTGGAGTAGAATAGTTGTGAAAATAAAGACGCCTGCCTACTTTAGAAATGTCTTCAGAAATGTTTACCATGTCATTTTATCACTTACCAAGTGGTCATTTATTCATTTCTATATAGTTATAAATTGTTATGTGTTATTTATTATTAAAAAATAATACAGAGTGTATAACATAGTGACTGCATCCACTACACTGTCTATTCTTTTTATTTCAATAGTCTAAAGTTGCAACAGGTTAAAGCAACAACCTGAGCAGTAATCCAGTTAACTCATCTGACAATCAGTAATAAAACACTGACTTTGGCCCTTGTGCACCAAGATAATTTATCTCTTAAAGATACACAGACTTCACCTTTGACCTTGATGGAGCTGCTGAGAAGACATTTAGTGATGTGTCATGGCGTGTAATATTTTTGTTACCCTAAATTATACTTTTGTGAGGTTGCAAAAAATATTTTTAACTCATGCACAACAATCACAACAATCAATCGACAAACAGGATAATGAGTTAATGTAACTGCTTCACATACATAATATCACAAATGTGTAACTAATCAATAAGTATCTAATTTTGCTGATTATCACGCATCTGACCACCTTGAAACACTAAACACACATGATGACAAATGCCAGTAATGGGGAGAGCCATCCGGCATATACTCTGATCATAGGAGACTTATGGCATCTGAACTCATCACTGAGGCTAATAAAGACTAGCTAACGACATAGTCGCTTCGTTTGTGCTAATTGCTCTCCCTGGACCTTTGCCGTGGCCCGTGTCTCCAGAGCATCTGTCACCAGACATATTCCCAGACAAAGCTTAGACCCTGGCCTCAGTCTCAGAGCTGGGCACACGGCCAGAAACAATTGTCCTCTGGTGTCCTTTTACTGCGTTGAGGTGTGAAAAGACATTGTCTTATTCTGTTGTTTGTTTTGCTTGATTTACACCTTGATAAAAAAAAGTCCATGTGCAGATAAAGGATCCTAACCTTGACAGTCTAAATATAAGTCAACAGTAGTATTATATTTTACACTTAATCATTATTGGGGGCAATATAGACTTTATTGATGACCTCTAGAGACCATGCATTCTTTTATGAATTCCTCTGTAGGCACATGCTCTCATCCTCAGCATGCCATCACTCTGTGTCCAGCCAGATCAATATGACTTTCAATGAAAGTATACAAGAATTACAAGGCTTAGTGAGTGTAGTGACAGTATGGAGTCGCCAAAACAATTGTAAGATTTTATCTTTGACCAGATACATCCATATATATATTATATCATATTCTTCTTTTGGATTTCTTAATTCAGCACTCGTATTCACTTACTACACTTGCCATGTGCTCTGTGAACTATACGCCAGGCAGACACTTTGAGTCTCAGTAAAGTACCGATAGAGTGTAAAAAGCTGGAAGCTAGTTAATACTGCCAAACGAAGTATATACTGGTTTTATGTGAAATTGTGACAAAGTGCAGTGAAAATAGCCAATAAATAGTGACAAACATAAACCATGT
>OMNW01007759.1:0-15270 GCA_900303245.1 Selene dorsalis
AAGAGGGACAGGGAGAAAGAAAGAGGGAAAGAGAGAGGGAGAACATGCGGGTGGGTGGGCTAGAGTTTGATGATGTGATTATGTAAGTGCCAGCCCTCCATGGAGATGAGAAAGTGTGCGATTGAATGAGTGACGAAAATGTCTTGGGATGGGGGCGTCACACATATTTTTAATATACTGATTTAGCCCTGCATATAACTTCAGTGACATGAAACATCTCCCCCGTGTGAAGGTCTGGCATAGTCAGAGGATGGTCTCAAATTGTTGCACCACCCCACCAGCACCCTCCCTAGACAGAGACAGGCTCCATACTCTTTGGCACACAGAGAAACCACACACTAGGCCATTGTGGGTCTGGACCAGCAATTATGGTTGTGTTTTCCCTCTCCTCTTCAGAAGCCACTTCCATTTTGACACTGGCAGCAAAGTCACTAACATTCTGGCATCTGCCTCCGGGGCAGACTTGAGAAAACCGTTCCTTCAGAAAGAACAGAGAGCCATTTACATGTGGGCTAATAAAATTTCCCAGATCTAAGCAGCGACTGCAGTTAACATTCGGAAGCTGTCATCTGACTACACAGCAAAAGTTGGCTTTACTGGTGCACTGTAGCTTCGCGCTGGCCACTTCCCTCCAGAGTGCTAATGAGTTTAATGAGTGTGATGGAAATGTGCAAAATGTGGTTTACACAGGCACCACACATATAGCAGATTATGACCACATCACATTGCAGCATGGTCCCCTACTCCAGAGCAGTTCTAGATTTGGGATGCAGTATGAGGAGTGCCACTGCTCTTCCTGCGAGTCAAAACAAAGCACATTTTAGTTTTGTTTGTGGCTATTGACTGCTTGGCATTTCGCCAAAGTGTGCACTTGTGCTTTTATATTTAAAAGCGTTAGATGGTAGTGCTACAGTGAGTCACCTTTTCCAATTTTCTTGCTTCCACTTTCCACCACTGAGTGACCCATTACATGCTCCCAATTTGGAGAGAAATGGTCTTCAGTGATTACTTTATGATGATTCTGTTTGAACCAGAGCTGGCCAGCTGGCTTTTGTGTGTGCCGTGAACACAACAGTAAAGATTTAGGTCAGCCTGATCTCCTGCTGTAACTCTCATTTTGTGCTTTTGTACAAATGCGTCTTTGTGTGGTTAAATGTAGCTGGTATAAATGGGATTTGATTAGACCACTGTGCTCGCACAATACCAGCACCAAAAAGTGTCTGCCACTCAGGAGATCAATACTGTGTCAGTATTACTGATGTCCTCATATATCAGACTGGGGGATCAGTCCCACTCAGAATTAAGCAGAAGAATAATTTGTCTTTCGCTCACTTTGGGCGATCTTCACCTTATTTTGATGAAACTTTTGAAGCATTGTTTCTGCTGTTGAAGCCTGGTCTTGTGTTTCAGGCAGAAGATCACAGCAGTCAAACTGTCAAACTTCACACATGGTCCTTATCCTCTGCTAGTTTCTCCTTGGAACTAGTCTTTCCCTCCTACAATATCAGATTTTGCTCAGCTTTCATCAGTTACAGCTGCAATGTATCTGCTTCAGCCACAGCTGTACTGCACCTTAACTTTGTTTTGAACTGAATGCCAATATATACAGTATATCCATGTCGACGTTTGTATGTTAACATGATATGCTAAAACACACTTGAACTGGGGAATTTTAAACATGCTCGTGTTCACTTCTGCCAAATATATTGTTTAATTTCAATATACACCTGGGGCTAATGGGAACTTAACTAATACTTCTAGAGATGAACCACCAACACAGATACAACATTTCTGGTCAAAAAGTCACCACCCTGCAAGCATGGCTCTTCCATACTGTTTTTACATACCGTTTCTTCAGCATTTACAGGAGGAGATGAGGGCATTTACAGAAAGTGTCATACCTGAACAGCGCTTCATCTGTGGCCTAGTGTTTTACTGTGCTTTAAGCTTTTCAGTCACTAGTCCAAAGTAGCTTTCTCATCTTTTTTCTGATGTTCTATTTGTTTTATTTCTGTTGCAGAGGACAAGAGCAGCATATTCGCTATGAACACATATACCTGCCTGAGCCTTCCGGCCAATCAGAGGTGGAGTATGCAGAGATCAAACGGCCTCGATTGGAGATTGGACCAGAGTCTCTGATGAGGCCTTCGTCTCACCGGCCACCATTGCCTCTGGGAGGGCATGATGATATGGCAAAGGTCAGTAGCCAAGATAACACACAAAAACAGGATTTGTGAGGTTGGAATATATTACAGCAAGATGGCGAACAAGATGATAGCGAGTAATAACTGCCAGTCATATAATTAACTGCTATAATATAGACTGAAGTAATTGATTTGTTCAACAATATGGCGATGTATCAAGATGTCTGTTATCAAACTAATTTTGAAGAACTACTCAAATGTAAGTAATGCACTAATATATTGAGAAACACTGTCAGCGTCTCCTCTGGCTTTGATAAATTCTGATTCATAATGTGGATACCTCTTCTCAAATGTTACGACTGCATTCTGGAGATCTTGTGTTTTTTGGATTAATCCCAGCCGGCCTCCTTCAGAGCCACAGAGGATATTATTAGACATGCTGGAGATTCTGTATTGTAGGAGCTAGAGCTCTGTGAGCAGCAGTGGGAAGACTAAGGGAGTTGTGAAACAGCAATTAATAAATAATAGAGCTGACCTAGATTTCAAAAGACTGTGGAAGAAACTGTGTGAACTGCACATCAAAACGACTTGCTTGCAGTGTAGAACTGCTGATGGGGAGGTGTTCCTGACATTACACAGAGTGCTTCAAACTGCCAGGGGTGGCAGACAGCCAAGGAACGGTAAATAGATACACCAATAACAGAGGGTACAGTAAAAAAAACACCGACTCTTAAGCTAGCAGGCAAATATTCAGGAATGCCAGTAATTCCCTTCAGAGCAGCTCAGGCTGTAAACCCATTATATAAGTCGTGTCAGATGCAATCACTGCATAGAGCAAGTGCACCAAATGATAGTGGGATAGAGGAAGAGATGGAAGGTAGAGAAAGAGAACGTGTAGGGGGGCACAGATAAAGTCAGGGTGGAAGGAAAGGGAGGAGAGGGACACAAAGACCAGCAGGAAATGTAGGCAAGAGTAGTATCTGATAAAGCTTTCATCATGATCACATGGACAGTGAATCAGAGAAGGACAACAGCAACGTTTTGCAGTCATCCTCAATTTGTGTGTTTTTTTTTTTTTTTAAGAGAATAAAGCTAGATCACAGATTAGTGGGAGACTGAGGTGATCTCCTTTACAAGGCAGCTCGCATAAAATTTCCAAACATGTCATTCTTGCCATATATGGCTGAAAGACTGTGCGGTGCTGTTCCAGCTTTGGGATATGTTGAAATGTACCTGTGACACGGCTGAGTAATAATCCCATTGAGATGAAAACGTTGATGATGGTCAAATGTGTGTCGTCAGCCTCTCTGTATGTTAGTCAGCTAACCCTTTATTAAAATGATAGATCAGCAGGGCTGATGGACAGTAACTGTAGGTTGTTGCGGACATATCGGTATTGATGTGTATGTTGGCAATGAATAGCAAGACATTTCAGCACGAAAATGCCAGAATTGGTTTCACAACAGCGTTGCCTTGACATGGTTTGACACCAGAGAGAACAGAAAGCTGTATTTTTCAATGGTAAAACTCAATATGTATCCTGGCCACAATTCTCAAATAACTAAGTTTGAAGGATCTTGGTCAATAACGTTTATTTATGTTAGGCTCTTATGTAAGTTGGCTGATATATATCTTGATCAGATATTGATATTGGCTCCAAAATGCGGTTTTGGATAGGTGGGTGACCAGGTGTCTCTTTTCGAGATAGACATTCAATTACTTGTACTGATGTGTGAACGTGATTCGACTCCCGAGACAGACCAAGAGAGGGCTGGTGTGTGTGAAAACTGAAAGGGGTGTAACTGAAACCTGAGCGGAGAGATTCAGTCTTGACCTTGGCAACACAGAGTGTATCTGTGATGAAATATTTCAAACTCAAGGTTCACTTGAAGCTTTTGTCTGGGGCTATTGGCTCTCACTGGTTCACCTTAGACACAGAACTTCATTTGTGACGCAAGTGATTCACTGGAGTTCAGTATTTTAGTACAGACTGGATTATTTGTAACTGGTACAGAGTGCTTTGTAACTTCAGCATTAGCATAGTGACATATCTATGCATTATCTCTTAAAGACCTACCGCCCACTCTTTGCCTGTTTTTGTTTGAATTGTCCAGCATACAGAGGTTTGTTTTATAATTCCAGTCATAACAGCAGCAGTTGTGTATCTGCACTGATGACCTTATTGGTACAGGATGTTCAGTGATCAGGGACGACACATGTCAGTAGTCAGATACTGGCTTTAACAAGACTATCTTCATCCAGAAAGTGAGCCTTATTGAGAGCATTTTTTTCCTTACTGCACTTTTATTTTCTTTTGTTTGTATTGTTTACCTTTTCATATTGAGATTCAGCCTTGAAATCTGAGGAATTCAGTCAGTAGCTCTGTGCACCCACTGCAAGAGTGGGCTTCATGACCACACCAGCGTTGCTGCTGCGAACAGGATGTTGCATCGAGGACATAAACGGCTTTATTCAAACTGTTGTCTGAAACACATGGACTGAAGACTACGTGACTCAGTTGCACAAGCCGGTGCTCACTAAACACAACACATTCACATGGACACACTACAACACCCAGAGGTAATTTAAATAAAACCTGATGACTGCACAGCCTGAGACATCAGGCAGTGGAATGTTCTAAATGTGAGCGGAGTTGTTGAGGGCATATAAGCTGTAAGCTGGGCTGGGCCAGAGGCTTAGCTATCGGCCTGTGACCTTTTCACACTATGTCACAGGTGTAGTGGTTGTTGATGTGCTGCTGCACCGCTGACACGAACAGAGGACAGCGTAGGGCAAAAGACCGCAGTGACAACATTCAGTCTCGGACAACATAGACTAAGTTTGCCTTTGTAGTTTTATTACACTGTAAAATCCCTCCTGGTGAAATTTTCTGGAAACATCTTGCACACACTTAACTCTCCTTGAGAACGCAGCAGAACAAAGTAGCAGAGTCAGAGATGAAGTCCAGAAATATCAGCAAGTATGGCGTAAATGAAAGGGGAGAAAAAATCAGCACTGTACCGTTGAACATGTGATGTCCCTCATGTGACCGGAGTCATCATGCACACATGTTGTGTAATGGTTTTACATCACTATAAAGTCGTCCCCTGAGAGACATGTCAGGCATGCAGAGCTGTAACAGGTCAGAAAGGACCCTGTTTGAGACGAGTTATTCCTTTTATTTTTCTTTAATGTTCGTGTGAGGTGATTGTTTTTTGTGTCTTCAGCATCATCTGGCACTGACATTTTCAATCACAGCAGGTCTACAGGGCTGTAACGCAGGCTGCCCAGCCCAGATTAGCCCATTTACATAATCGTCATTTCAGATGTTTAAAAATAACACAAAACAAAACCCGAACTGAATCACACATGTAGTCATTTATGGAGGATGTGACTGTAGGATGTACATACAGTACAGTACAATACATACAGACAGAACACACACACACACACATACTGATCACAAATAGATGGAGGCTGCCCCTGCAGAGCAAGTGGGCCAGTCTTTTTATCATTTGTGTGTGCGTGCATTGCTGTTACATAAACTGGTGCATGTAACAGCAGCGCGGTTTCCACTCTAGCTTTGCATGTGAAAGGATTACTGAGAATTGGCTTCAAGCGGGAGCTTTCTAAGGCAGCACATTTGACTTGTGTATGTGGTCCAGAACACCTCATCAAACTGCGTGGGAGAGGTCAGGGGCCTGACAAGCACAGGTTAAAATATTCATACGGTATGTTGATTACACCAATAACTCTGGACAGAAAAATGTGCCTTTATAGAAGAAGATCATGTGGGAAACTCTTCTCTTTTCCAAACCGCTGAAGGTATTTATTTAGTTGAGGAACAACTAAAGTGATGATGACTGGGTAAGTGTTTAATGGTCCGATGAATCCAGTCTCAAAAGTAATGGTACTGTAACTGCTCGTCTGTGGTCAACCTGCTTTTCAGCGTCACAGCAGCATGTTGTAATATTGGGTCGGTTTTTAACAATGTATTAACAACATAATAGATTAGACTCATCGTTATCTCCTCTAAGAAGAAACTGGTTGCTTTGTCAATCACATAATGCTCCCTGAGGCACAATAATTATCTCAGGTTCAAATGAAATTAATATTCTGGTCATCTTGATTAGGGCCCAAGCAAATAGCCAATTATATGGACAGAGAAGTAATTGGTATCTCATAATTAATTGTCCTAATAATATATATATATAAGAGAAAGAGAGTAGAAATTCACAGATATGCACATTTTGGTGCTTTACATATTGCACCTGTTTTTAATGCCCATAGTCAATTTGCACATGAAAGAATCTCAGTGGAACTGTGGGAGATACACAACTGTGAATTAATGAAAATTCAGACATATTGTGCATGTGGTATGTGATTTAAACACCCTCTCATTCTGCTCTAATGAATAGACAGAAAACTGCAGCAGACGAGAACATCAGGTCCCTATGGACTGATGATGAGACCAGAGTGTTCCTCAGATTAAGGCATGAAACAAACAGGAAGGACACATTTACATCACATTTTGTTAATTGGAGGTGTGATCGGTCTCTCTGTATTTCTGCTGTGGTTTAGAGGCACTTGACAGGAAAATCTCTGGTGAGTGACAGAGGCTAGGCTGACTTAGGACCGTGCTGCTGTAGTTTAATGAATCTCTTCTCTATCTTCAGAACAGCAGCTCATTTGATAAAACGCACTGTGTTACTTGAGTGACAGACACACATCATTTAAATATTTCTGCCAGAGGACATGATAAATTTTGTCTATTCACATATGGCACTACCCTTCAGAGTTTTCTCCTACACCTTAAAACATTTCCCATTTCAAACCAGGTCTTTTTAGCAGAGGCAGCTGCCAGCGTGCAGTTCTAGTGAGGGAGGCTATGACCTCATATTCATTAGTGTGGTCTAGTGACAATGAGACACTACACTTCCTTTCATTGCCCAGAGGACTTAATTACTGGTGTGTGTTACCTTCCCAAAAGATACACAGACTGTGTTTGGATGATTTCTTATGAAGTCACCTACAGACCTTGCAATCAGAGGAAGACAGGGGTGCTTTCAACAGGAAAGAGAAGAGATGGAAACTTTTATCTGAGGGGGTCAAGAGTACATATCATGGGGGTCTTCATGTTACATTGTGTGTCAAATAACTTAAACTGACTTGTCAACTATAATCAGTTTAATCCAGACCATGTCTTACCTCATGAAATTCCTTTTAGAAATATTCGCCTGTTCTCATTCTCTCCTCTACCTTCATGCCCAAATAAAATGGCTTTAGTGTGTTTGACTTTTGCCCAAGTGTAAAATTGAAAAAACTGTGGAGCATAAAATGATATAAAGCATTCACAACTAAAAAATTCCACTTTTTTTCTCTGTTTTGTGTTCGTAGGATCGTGGGAGTGCCATGGGAAAACTGGAGCCCATCTCCCCGGTGAGCCCGGTCCAGATGGATCCTGACTTAGATCTTGTGCCGGCCCGCTTCTCCAAGGAGGAGCTGATCCAGAACATGGACCGCGTGGACAGGGAGATCACCATGGTGGAGCAGCAGATCAGCAAGCTTCGCAAGAAACAGGTCTGCACACCTCTGAGTCTGGCTGACATTTTGAGAGTCTGCTGGTTTGCTTCACCCTAGGGTTAGCCTAACCCTAACCCTGAAAGCATGCACAGGGTGATGTCATTCATGTGCATTCTGTACATATTTTGAGCAGGCAGGTGGACAGGCATGCGTAAAAGCACTTTCAGGTACCTTCGTGTTTATTCGTCATGTGCAAAACTTTGCCAGCACTGGCATTCCTGTTGAATTTTCTCGGTGGCAGTGTTTAGCTTGTTTGAAATGTTCAACGTGCAGCCTTCCAGTGTGACTCTCCCTGCCAGGCTATAGTTGGCATTGGTGCAGTAAAATCTTAAACAGACTTTGCTGTGTTGTAATCGCTGCATTCAAGCTTGTAGCTGTTTCTTGCTCAATGTACCACGATTCTGTACACGCACTCCTCCAGGCAGCTGCATCTCCACTTTCCTTCTCTTCTCTTTGGCTTTTTATTTAGGAGAAAAGTAGGTTAAAAATATATAAGGCTATAAATAACAGCTTCCCTGGGGGAGGAGGAGGATTATGGCAGAGGTTTTTTTTGACTGCTAAACTACTCATATCCCTGCCACACTGTCTCCTTCTTGGCTGCCTGCCATGTTCAGTGCAGAAACTGTAGTCAACCTCACTCTTTTCCTCCTCCGCTATGCACTCTCTTATACTGCTCATAACACTTGAGTATCTCAAACAGTAACAGCATTAGGTGACTTTATTGATGATAGATGTGTGTTGTTCTTGAAAATTGACTGCTCAGTTTAATCTGGGTGAAAACTGATAGTGTGACTCTTGACCATTTTGTTATACTATTCACATCTCTGCACAGTATCAGCTTGTGCTAACATTGGTTCCACAGACTGTCAAGCTACTTCAGAGGGTTTATAGCTAATATAGCATAAATAGTAATTCTGTATATGTTTATACAGTGTAGTATGATATTCTAACTGAAGGTAATTTGAAGGGAAAACCTAGTTTACTTAAGAATGGCCTCTAACTAACGTGAGCTCTAATTTACCAATAGCTGCATTGCACCTGCTGAAATCTGTGTGTGTTGGGTAAACGTACAAGGCCTGCTATCTCAATGTTCGCTGGAAAGGATATAATGTGAAGTGTAGCAGGAGCCAAAGTAAACTCATAGTCCAACTTTTAGCTTAAAACTTATGAATGATTGAGAGACTAAGCCCTGCTGCTTACAAGCATAAATCAGGTGTTTTTATGGATATTTTTTTACAGTCCAACTCTCCTGAAGCATTAAAACATCTGGACTAATTAAGTGGCAGGGAGAAACTTGATTTAAAGACTCCTGGCAGAGGTAGGGGATGGGTGGGGCCTAGGGCTTAGATTACCGCCAGGCTATGCCGTGTTAGCCAAGATCAGGATGGCTGGTTTATTTTATTTTACTCTGTGGTGGGTTATGGAAAGGGAAGGAGGGGGCTCTCTGTGGGAATGTCTGTGCTTCCTTCACCAGATGCTTATCCAGCCCTATCATGGCACATGATGATCCATCTTGCTTTGCTCTCATGTGGATCCTCTGGAGGCCTTCTTTCCCCCCTCTGAAGCCCCTGACAGGAGATGAGAAGGAGGAGTAGGAGAAGGGCAGACTTAACTGTAGCTGAGCTATACACACACCAGCGACACTGGGCCTCTGCATCCAGACAGCTAGTTACAGCTGGTGGCACTCTACTTCTGTCTCCATCTTACAGCCTGCACAGCACAGAGACTCTATCCAGATATCTTCAGAGTATCCTCAGAACAATAATGATATTTTAATGCCACAAGGTTGTTGAGCTTCAGTAGTAGTAGTTTCTGCTAATAGTTTTGTGATGATTTGTCAAACCGACTGAAACACATTTGCTTGAATAGATGAAGAACGTGTTTTTGGTATCTTTGAATAGATGTATGATCATTTAAATTCCAGTGATATTGATGTGAAGCCAAATTACAGCCTCTAAAAAGGTTTTTTTTTTTTTTTTTTAACCAGACAAATAGCTTTTTCAAGCTCCAAGGCCCCATTTCCTCTTTAATGCTTGTTTATATTCAGATGAAATTCAGATGTGATTTGAATCACATCAGCATCTTTGTACTATGACTGAAGAATATCAGTAATTACCTGGATAGCCAGTACTGAAATATTTTAACTAGCTTCCTAACAAGTAAAACACACAATGAGTTGCACTGCCCAGCAGTTGGCAAGACAAAGGTTTTTGCCCATGTGACACACATACAGCAACTTTGGCCTTCTTATGAAAGGATGTGTTGAACGTTCTACTTTCTATGTCACACTGGAAAAATTCATTGTATAAGTGATTCATTTGTTGAAATAGGTTTTGTCTCATTGGCTGTCATTATCACAGGGAGAAGGAAGGTGGTACTTCCAGACTCTGCTTATCGACATAGCTGGGAGAGGATTAATGTTGCTAATTGTCCCATTTATGCCTTTTCAGATGTCCATCCCTCTCTTAGGCTTCTTGCTTTTATTTACATTTTATTATTATAATTTCTATTAGCTATCCAATCTGCCAGAGATCAAAGTAGTGTCTAAATGGGATAGTGGAGCCAAACTGTTTCAATTCCTTTCTGGTTAAAATAGAAGGTTCCCCCATTTTTCTCTCTGAACATTTTCAAGGGATGATGAGTCCCATTTCGAAAAAAGTTTCGATCGTTGCATAATCATTGTGCGGCAGCTCTTCTTTTACTGCTCTTGTTGCTGTTCTGGTTTTTCCGGCAGTGTAGACGCTTTTTTAATAATCCTGGGTTTTAAAAATGCCGCTCATTTGGGGGGCTTTCTCTTGGTGTCACATCCTGTATACCCAATCAGCACAGAGTAAAGCTCAAGTCCCACCTGGTAGAAATGCCACTATTGATGGATATGGAAGCAATGACTGAAAGCACATGATTAGCAGTGCAATGGAAAGGCTGATGGGTCTCAGCCTGACAAATTCCTTTCCTTCAGCTGACAGCCCTCAAATTCTTACTTGATGCCTATTTCTGTTCTTGCTTACTGTTCACTACAGACAGTGCTTCTAAATAGCGGTTGGTTACAAGCCAGGGTGATGAGGAACCTAAGTTAGAGGAGTTCTGCTGTTTTCCAGTATTTGCTTGGTGTTAACCCTCTGGGGTCTGTGATCACACCGGTGTGATCAGATCACATGATGTCTTCAAAGCACCATAAAAATGAAACTAGAGTGCCTGGAGTTCTTCTGCGGTTTTAAAACTGTCCCCCAGTTTTTATTTGACTTTGATAGACCACTTAAAACCGGAGATATAATAGTTTTAATTTGATAATACAAAAACTATTTATCTGGGGGATGGGATGGGATTTTTTCCATAGTTAGGAAAAAGTGGTTGAATCAGCTGATGAATATACCAGAGACGTCTGACGTAGATCGAAGGGGGGGGGTTCTTTTTTCAATTCGCATTTGATGATTTCTGTGTATTTTTGGGCCCAGTGTGTTAATAAAGTAGGTTAAAATGAAAAAATAATTATCAGATCGTATAGATGAAGTTGTGCAGAAAAAAAAGATACCAAGAATGGGCATGTTAAACATTTTATTTATGTGGTATTATATAAAGGCAAAATCAAAGGTATTCAAAAACAAAATATGCTCAGACCCCTAAGGGTAAATTCCCACATTTCCTTCCCTTAATATTACTTTTGTACATCCCCCTTTCTCTTATTTTTTCTCTTATTTTTCTCTTTCTCATTGGGTATTCCTGCTGCACAACACTGGCTTTGTTTACAGGCTGTTGTGGTAACTCTTTGATTAACTAGGCCCTGGGGAGTTGATAGCTATTACAGCTAATAGGACAGTTAGTCTAGTCCCTGCTGGAGAGCTGCGGGAGGGCTGGTTGCTCTAACACACTTTTGATCCTTTCAACAGGAACTGGTATAACTGTCATCTCTGTTTTTGTGTGTGTTACAGCAACAGCTGGAGGAGGAGGCAGCAAAGCCTCATGAGCCAGAGCGGCCCATTTCACCGCCACCCAGCGAGGCCAAGCACCGCAGCCTGGTGCAGATCATCTACGACGAGAACAGGGTCAGTGGAGCACACGCGCACGCACGCACACACCAATTGGGCTCAGTGGCCCATGAGTCGAGTCAAAATGACCTCGCTTTTGAGTTTAGTTTCATTTGATCACATGCAGTGTATTCATTACCACTGGTGAACTGCAGCTCTGAACGCTCTCCGGTGCCTTGCATGGTTATTTGGTTTCCATGTAAGGGACTGGGCAGCCTGCCAGGGTTGGAGATTACCTCACAATGCCTGTCAAATAAATTAGGTCCACCTTTTTTGAACTAACCACAAAGTCCCTGATTTTTACCTTGAGTAAGGATACATACATGTGCTTCCTTCATCACATTCATAGACACCATAGTCAATCCAAAGGTCCTGATGTGTGTCTAATAGTGAACAAAATAATGGGGGTCCAAAGTGACTTGTATGTATTTGCATAGTTCTTCTTGGAGATCTGTCATTCTCCTTTTTTTGATGTAATCCTCAAAACCCCTTGTCACAAGAGCAGTGTGTGTCACAAAGTATTCATCTCCTCCCTCAGTCTCCCAGTCCTCTCTGTCAGGTGAGGCCACACTCTTGCCTAACAGAATAAGCTACTAAAGGTCAGCGTAGCAGGCATGATGAATCACAGACGTACACATGCGCACTCTATGAGATGTCACAGCCACACGCTGAGATAAATCTCTGTCTCTTTATCATCTCTGCAGGTATTGAAACAGAATCACGCTTTAAAGAAAAGAAAAGCAGGGCACTGGGAGGTCATATAAAGCTGTCTGGGGTTGTTATGTTGGGCCTGGACACAGCAATCATTACATGCAGCGGTGCACTGGGCAGACGATTACCTTTTAAAAATGGAGTGATTCTCAGCGCTCTCAGCCCCCCTAGTGGTGAAAAGCGCAAGTCTCTTTTTCATTGTAGTTGGCCTTTAAGACAGGGAACTCCCCTCACGCAATATCACACTCCAGATTTAACCTCTTTGAACAAATCCCCTATGGGAAGCTAGAAGTAATTTTAAAAACCTCACAGTTCAGAGAAAAACAGTTTCTCAGACAGATTCAGGGCAAATGTTTTTTTTATAGAAGAGCAAAGCAACGCAGTCGAAATCCAAGTGGAGAAGCTTGTTTAAAACCTGAATTATGGCAAGTGTGAATAAGGGTCATCGAGAGAAGAAGTAAATCCTTCACAGCTTTTGGAATTGCGTGGTGACACTTTGCGCTAACCTGCGCAGATGCCTCTAGATAATAACAAATGGCCTGAGAAGCCCTTGCAAAAGGAACATTACAGCACAGGGAGTGTCCCTTTGTGACTCGCTCCCTTGCAGTCATTAAACACAGCTAAATCACAGCACTTCTGCACAACAGCAAGACTTTGCTGATTGCTTAAGAGTCAAGAGTGACTCACAGCTTACTCCACCATGTAGCCTGACCTCTATAACACTTTCCACTTCCCTCAGACTGACAGGATGTACTCTGGCCTACTGCCTGCCCCCCTAACCTTGCTATCTCTCTCTCTCTCTGTATCCCTCCCCTTTACCCACACTAAGCCCATTGCAACATTGCCTCATCCATCCATTCATATTTACCTACACTCATTTGATCACTGTAACATTTCTTATTTATCAATTACTTATTAATTACCATTACTTGGGTGCATTTAACATATCTTACACAGCTGCAGTTTGGCTATCTAGCTAACAACTCTGCATAATCTTAAACAAATGCAGAGTTGACCTGCAGCTGTTTTGCTCATCTTCACGGCCTCTCCACATACAGCCTGCTGCTGACACACACTCGGAGGTAATTCAGGGGTTTCAGCTTTAAGTTGCTGGGAGGAGGCTTTGGGAGGAGTAAAGACTGGGTATACGTCTTGGAGAGAGAGGGATCAACACTCTTTCATCATCTCTGCCACATATTTGTTCATGAAGAGGTGATGTGTAAACAAGGCAAGAACATTGAAGGTTAAAGCTTCCATGTCAGGCCTGTGGTGCATGTGTATGTACTGGTTCATGTGTGTTAAAGCACCTGGTTATAATTACTTCAGTGTCTTTTTTTGAGTGGATGTCACCACAGTGTGGCCTGTCCCCTCCGGGCTCGGTGTCACCAGCTCTCTCAGACAGGGTCACAGCCGCATTTCTAGCGACAGCCCATCGTTAAACCCCGGGGATGGCTCAACTCAAGTTCACTCCTCTCAAATTTGGAACATCACAGTCATGGACACGAACACAAGACAAGACAGCCGCACTGTGACTGTTATTATAATTCTGTTGAGCTATGCAAAATCCTCATGTCTGTGCCATATTATGATGTCCCTAAAGAGCTCTCTGTCTTATCCTCTCTCTCCCTCTTCTTCTTTTTTTTTTTTTTTAACCTTGGTCCCTGTTTGTCTGTCTCTGTTTTCCCTTCATCAGAGATACACAACATTTGTAGTAGCAGTGTTGTGATTTTTGTTGGGGGGGGGGCAGACAGTGTTCCTTTATAGTGTTTGCTCCAAGCTGAACATTTCATTTGAGCGGTCATGTGCTCGGCTGGAGAAACTGTCTTGTTGACAGAAGGCAGCATGTATAATAGTACAATTGCTTATACTGCTGCTGCCAAAGCAGCAGTCCTGTGTGCTACCACAGGGAGGGGGCATGATTAAAGTAATGGAGCAATCTATGTACTTTGGTCTTATGATGTGGGTGTGTGTGTATCAAGAAGGCAGTTCCCTCAGTGTAATTAACCACACATTTAGAGAAAAGATAATATTGCATCTCATCAGTCTTCCTCTCGATTGCAGAGTTTGTCATTTTTAGTATTTAATGTGAAGCCACACTCCAAGAGTTTTGAGGTCAGTAACATGCAGCCTTTTTTTTTTCTTTTTTTTTTTAAATTTTGCTGAAAGAATCACGGCCAGGAAATGAAGAGAAATCCTTGAGCCTCCCTATTCCCTGAGGATGAAAGGCTGCTTTTAATAATTGCTGCTCATTAACTGCTCCTGTAGTGAGCGAGCTCTCTGAGGCAATACTCTGCAGCCTGTTACACCTACTCACTGGTGAGGAAGCAACAGGAGTGGGGGGAGGGAGGGTGTCTATGCAAAACAACTGAAGGAAGAATAATGGCATCATGTCACTGTATTTGCATTTGGATGTTATGTTTTAGTAATTGCAAATATAAATCCTCAGTGCTTCCTTTTGCCGCACAACAATCGCTTTTTAAAACTGGAGCCATGTCTTGTGGCCTGGCTCACAGACAGGCTAGTTAGAAGGTTGTGTTGAGGAAAGTTAAGCCGTGTGCGTGATCTCCACTGGGGTCCTACATCCAAGTCTGTTAGCGTGAGTCTTGCATAAACTTAGGAGTAGATCCCAAATACTTCCTGTGTTACCTCTACGGTGAAGACAGAGTGAAAGTGACAAGGAAGCAGCATGACATGGTGGGCAGTGAAAAATAAGGAGTGACACACACATACACTCACACGCACATACAAGCACACAGTCTCCGTTATCACCCCTGAAAATTGCTCCCATATCCTTCTGTCCAGCCACC
>OMNW01007762.1:0-21959 GCA_900303245.1 Selene dorsalis
TTCATTATATATATATATTTATATATATATATATTATATATTATATTATATTATAATATATATATATAAAAAACTAGAATTTCTGTTATCGTTACCACATTGTTTCACCTTCGATCTCTAGACATCTTCTGTCCATCTGCAGCTTATTTTACCTCTTTTGATAGACTGTTAGCATCACAAAGCAACATGAGTGAGGCGGTGAATTTTGAGGGAAAAGAAATATAGGTTGTGTCCACACATGCATTTTTGTTACTAAAAGTGCTGGCAGATGATAATGAGCCAGAGGGACATTTTAATTGGCCACAACCAGTCATGTGTTTTTATTTTCAAGAGAGCAAACAGTCTTTTTGCGTCCCTCCATCAACATCATCGTGCCAACACTCTCACACATAAACTGAAACTTCACAGAAGAAATTAAGAGCAAAAGCAAACGAGGGAAGGAGAGAGAACTGAGGAAGAGGAGGAGGATGGCAGAGTGCAGATGAAGAGCAGTGGGGGGGGGCACAGTTTACTGAAGCAGCTTTGAATCAGCCAATCACAGTGAAGGAGAACATCAGCTGGTGCATTTCTTCCTCACACAAGGAAGAAAGAATGAAAGGCGAGGAGGGCAAGTGCATATGAAAGCTGTGGAAATAAATACAAGTCTGTCTCCCCAGCAGTAACAGATATGTGATTTTCCCCTCTTCCTCTTCAGCTGACTTCTTCACAATGCAACCTCGTCCAGTGTGTGCGTGCATGTCCGGTGGGTGTGAGTGCATATGTCGGGTGTGTCAAATAAATAGGTTAAAAAGGGAGACAGTAGGTCCGACTGGCCAGGACTTCGATCTGTGTGTGTGTGTGTGTGTGTGTGCACGTATCTGTGTTTGCTTATGAAAGTCCGACTGAGAGTGAGGTCAAAACTGGAGGATGTGTGTGTGAGTGTGTGTCTACATGTCTGTTGATGTGAGTTTCTTCATGCTGCGTCTCTGTGCTAGGCTGGACGCTGCCACAGGCTCCAACACCGGCTGACTTGTCTTCTGGCTCAACGCTGAATAGGTGGCCGCCATGGCACCCTGAAAAACAATTATAAGATGGATACTTGGATATAACTTTTAATAATATTACTAATAACAAATCAATTAGGTCAAAGTTATGTTGTGAGTACCTCTGTTCCTTTTAATCCTACTTAATATAGGCAAGTTAGTAGGAAAATAGATCTACTCATTCTATTGAACAAATGTGGTGGAACTGACAATTTCATTGTTCAATAATTTTATGATTATTCCCTAAGTTAAATAAAAGAAAAAAAGGAAACGTGTCAACAGGTTAATGACATATTCAAATCTCTATGTTTTGTCTGATAAACAGTACAAAACCTAAATATACCGGCAAAAATAAAAAGCAGTAAATCCTTACTCCCCATGTGAGAGGCTGTAACCAGAGGATATTCAGCACTGACTTGAAAATGACACAACAATTTATCAACAGCAGCAACTCTGTTGATTGACCATTTGATTAACTCATTATTCCAATTCTACTTGATGGCTTAAACAGATTCTGGGTGGGTTACTTCAAAGTCCAGCTCATTCAACACTGTTTTATATTTCATTTGTTTATGTGAGAACCACCCATTTGTGTAGAGTGTAAAATATGAAACACATCATGCTTTATTTCTTTTAAAAACTGCAGAGTGGGAGCAGCGTTGAGACTCATCACAGTGAAGGGCTTTGAACGAGCGCAGATCCAACTTAAAAAGTATAAACATTTCTTACATAATTTAACTTTCAAGCAATGACCGGAAGCGATAGTGCAGGCAGTCGACTTAAAAGAGGTTCAGTTGCAATTAATTTGATGCATGCTTTAGCGGCGTCTCGGTGGTGTGGGGCTTCAGAGGCTTGGTCGTGTAATCACAGCACCTCTCCCCTCATTTCCTGTCATCCCTTCACTGTCTAACAAAAAAGACATTAATGTCCAAAATACAGGCTTGACATTAGATGAAGTCTTGGCACAAAAGGTGCTGTATTGATGAGAGCTCCAGGAAGAGACTCACAAAGATGCCACATGTGCACAAATAACAGCAGAGGTGTCCAGAGGGCGCATTTCAGTACAAAACATTTATCAGGCCTTGACTCACATGTGGGAGAGGAGCAGAAATAGACTGCTGACAACAGAGGGGTTCATGACTAAGAGTGAGTCGACACTCATCAACACTAAAATTGGGACTGATAATTGAATTCGGAAAAATAATGTAGTTATTGTTGTGCTGATGGAAAAGTAAAGTTTAATGTAACCAGTGTAAGTCCGCTGAGCCATCAATCTTAGTCGATGCTGAAAATCTTTTAATAAACCCTCATCAATAGGTGTTAGAACTGAGCTGACTGTTCCTGACCATGGCCATCCTATCCTTCAGTGACATGCAATATGACAACACAGGCGTTAAAACTGTTCCATAGACTTGACAGTGATCTTCCTTTTGCTGCCAGACCTCAGAAATAACAGAGGGGAGTGTGGGTGAGGTGGAACAGGTTATTCACTGCAGGGAAAACCATTCCAGAAAACGTGATGTGGACCAAGATATTTTCCAATCTCAACAATCAAGGTTCTTCTCGCGTTGTAGCAAGACCAGTGCAGCTGATTAAACACTGTATTTCTATTGCTGGAGTCTGCCCCAGCTGTTACAGTGCATGAATAAGCATCTCAGGGAAAGATCTATATGATGGCACCAAGGCATTGAGACTCTTTGATTTTTAAGGTGGTGAAGAGGTAAATGATCCATGTACCAAACCTCTCAATTTACTATTGATCTCTGTCCCAGCCCTCACCTGTGATCACAGGCTCTGGGTTGCGTCTGAAAGAACAGGATTAGAGATAGAAGCAGTTTCCTGCGTGGGGTGGCTGACCTCTCTGTATGACTCAGGAGGGGTTCACCCCTTTGAGAGTGCCTCTGTATAGAGCTGCTCCTCCCAGAGATTAAGTGAGGTCAGCTTTGTGGTATGAGTGCCCACTAATGATGCTGCAGAACCCATCTCTCTTGAGCGGGGCTGAAAATAACTGACTGGGATACAACTTTGACATGATAGTGCTGAACTAGTCAGGTGTGACTGCTTGGGTATCACGCAGGAAGAGCTGAGGACAACCAGGCTGCAGTTTCCAGTTCATTTGTGATGTAAACTTTTTATATTGGCATCATTTGAAGGTCGTTTATGATTTATGATGTCAATTTTTGTTATCTATTCTCCTTTTTGCATGTTCAAGCATAATACAAATAAAAACAACACACACACACACACACAACACAGATAATTCACCTTTCTGAAAAAAAGGAACAGTTCAGCGTCCCTTTTGTTGTTGGTTGCCTAGTAACAGTGTTCTCATTACTTCAACTGCTTGAACTTCGAGAATATTAGGTACTCATCTTTCTATGTTGAAAAGAATGGCTTTCTGAGTTGGATTTGAAAGAAGTGTCTGGACAGGTCAAGAAGGAGGATAAGAGAGAAGAAAAGGCTCGTCTTCTGTGTTGGATCTAGTCTTAGTAATAGCTGAGATCTCAAGTGGGTGAATCACTGCAGACAGTGCAGGGCTATGACATCAGGTAAAAGCCTTCTGACCCTCTTCTTGTGTGGAGGGATTGTGTTTCTCTGTGCTTAGAGACACCGCGTAAAGTGTCATTGCCCTCGAGGACGGCAAACGCATCAAGGTGCCGCTAACCTTCTCTCACATGGTAACAAATGCTTCTGCTTGTCTCTGTCTCCCTTGTCAATAGAATATACGCTCACCTTGACGAGGTGTGGTGCATCATGACGTGTGAGCTGAAAGTGTGGCAGGGAGTCTCTGCAGGTGATCCAGGAATGCTTGAGGACCTGCTCCGCCGTGTATCGCTGGTGAGGGTCCACATGGAGCATATGGGACAGCAGGTCCTGGATCATACAAGACACATCCACTCGTCATCAGTCACAATCAGGTATGATTCCCTACAATGAACTAATATGCTATACAAGGGTCATTTAATGTGGCATTTTACACAGGACTGGCTAATCTTTCATTGATAGATAAACTCATGGTGTGTTATCACAAAAACACCTAAATAAAAATGGTGGCTTTGTTATTCGGTCATCTGGTCTCCATCCAAATTTAACTTTACATAGTGTTTTACAGACATATAAATAGGAAAAATAATCAGTTAGTATTAGACTTTAAAAACTTGCTTCAAGCACACACCACCACCGAGTGTACCTTTGAGGTGTCTGATACAGTATCCCAGTTTCCACCCGTCAGAGAGAACTTTCCAGAACCTATTCGGAGCAGAATCTCTTCTGGTGTGTCGTTTGGCCCATTAGCAAACGGTGTGTACCTGACAGGGAGGAAGGAAGAAGGAGAGGTTAGAGAAACACGTAGTCACGTCACATCAATCATATTCATGAATACAACCGTCAGAGACTGTGGTGAGAGGAGGGAGGTGAAATTTGTACTGCTCCAAATTCCCTCTGTGCACGTATAAAAACACTTTGAACGCAGTAATCCATAATAACACTAACGCCAAAAGAGAAGGAAGCAACAAGAACATTAATATTCGATGTCTATTTTCAACTCCATCTTTATGAAACAGCAGAGAATTGGATACTTCACGATTGATATTTTCCACCCACATTTAAGCTAAATTATTGCTCCTGAGTGCAGTCTTACCCTGCCAGCATTGTATACAGTAGAACTCCAAGACTCCATATGTCACAGGCTGCATCATAACCTTGACGCATTAGTACCTAGGCACAAACAAAGAGAGAAAGACGCAGTATTAGGGACTCATCCTTTCTCCTGCCTGTTGCAACTTTTTCATTCCCTCTTCCTTTTGTGTTCTTTTTGTTTCTATCTCTCTTTCTTTTCCTCTCTCACCTCTGGTGCCACAAAATTGGCTGTGTAACAGGGCGTAAGGAGGAGGCCATTGCCTCCCCGAAGCTGCTTGGCGAATCCAAAGTCACAGATCCTGATAGAGTCAGGATTCCCCGAGTCATCCATATACAGGATGTTACTGGGTTTCAGGTCTCGGTGTACCACCTGTGGAGAACGAGAAGAACATATTGAGGAAAGATGTCTTTGAATTTCACTCATGCTTGTACAGGTGCAGTAGCGCTCCCTCACCCCTTGGCAGTGGAGGTAGTCAACAGTCTTGGTTATGGTGTAGAGCACAGCACTGGCCTCTCTCTCTGAGAAAAACTTTTGCCTGAGGATCTTATCCAGCAGCTCTCCTCCCTTCATCAGCTCTGTTACCACGTAAACGTACCTGCCCTCATCATACACCTGACACACACACACACACAGAACCTGTCAGCATGTTGACAAACTACTTCAAACCTTACTGATTTGGAAAGGTCACATAAATGTTACTGACATCTTTCAGAGTGATGATGTTGGGATGCTGTCCGTATCGCATCAGGATTTCGATCTCTTCAGAGGGGTCCCTCTTACTTTTGTCAATAATCTGTTGCAGGATGTGGAGACACAGATTAAAATAGTTAATGTCAAAGAGAACAAAAAAATCTTTCCAATGTATATTTAAAAATAAAGACTATGTCAGATACATAAAAAAAATCACTGAGCCAACAAGTTTTGGGAAGAAGCTGAAGAATCTGAGTTCTGACACTGAACTTGTGCTGCCCTCTCCTGGTGCATTAGTGTTACTAATCCTATACAACACAAGCACTTCATTTTCAGCAGCTCCAACATAGGTTACATGAACCTGCTACTTTATGTCCTCACAGTCAGCCAACAGCAAGTGTGTGAAAATAAAACATCCTCTGTACAACTATCAAATTTAATACAATTAGTCATTCAGTTTCCCAAATAAAAATATAAAATTCATTGGTACTTATAAAGCATTTTAACAGCTGACCTGAATATAGTGTAATTATAAAGATGTAATGTTACCAAACATTTTTCAATGGAATAAAAGAAAACGCGTTATTCACACATGAATGGTCTGAATGCAAAGATTTTATACAACATTTCGAATATACATAATATGTATAATGGTTAGAGAGATATGTTTGCCCATTCCTCATCTTCTGCTGCTTGATGCTTTGAACCCTCAATAAGAACAACTCTGCAATCACACATCATACATTTACAGGGTCTTTAAAAGGGGACTGTATGGTGGTGCAGGTGCTAGCTCTGTGTGAAGCAGGGTGTTGGTGTTAAGTGAGTTGTGGTGTCAGATTAAAACCAAATTGCTGGTTTAACTTTGTTGTTGATGTGCTGACACTGGATACAAAGAAGGTTTAATTTAGAGTTATAATCAATTAAACCAGTAATTACAGTCTAGTTACCTTCACAGCATAGTCCATGGCAGAGACTCTGTGTACACAGCGTTTACAAATGGAGTAAGAGCCAACTCCTATGTCCTCTTGCAGCTCGTACAGATCAGAGAACTTGGCTGAGCCCCCGTGCATCTGCAAACAACAAGACTGTTACTTTTACATTAACAAGATAAATGACAATGTTTTCCACTGAAGCCACAGACTTCTGTCCTCCTCCCACCATCTCTCAGCATTATTTCCATGTGACGTCACGTTACTGACCACACGCACCACAGCAATCCTGTCAACTAAATGTGTTGTACACCAGAGGCCCTTGTGCACAAATATACTATAGTGGCATTTCTGTGATAATGTTGATAGATATTCAGCAATTAATCTGTCATAACAAATCTAGTTTACCATTTACTCACTGCAACACAACAAAAAAGCTAGTTGTAACGCAAGTGTACATTTGTATTGAGGGTTTGTAGAGAACAGAGTGTGTACTGTCGGGTTATTTTGCCCCAAACCTTTATTCTGTATAATCCTGATCCCACTTTCACTTTACTGTACAAAAATACACTTTTATGTTTGCATTGAATCTGCGCATATTGTCAAGTTGAAAAGAAATCTACTGATTCTTCTTTGTGATGTATTGACTCAGAGGGGAAGTGTTTCAATCAACACCGCTAGAAAAGCGCTAAATGGATTATTACAATTACAATATTGTGATCATTGTTCAGTCGCATTTACAAATGTGCCAACTACAATGTTAACTCGCTTTCAATGATCAGTAAAATGCCACAACTGAAATCAGTATCATCTTGCAAAATAACAAAAGTATTTTAACAGTTAGAGAAAAATATAACTATTATTTACATTATGTCTGACTAAGGGTGATATGAAAGAGGAAAAAAAAATATGGGTGATTCTCACCTGCGCCAACGTGGTAGTAATTATTAACCTGTGTAAACTGTGATAGAGGGCACATGCAAAGTATAGATAATGTATAGATAATGTGTGCTCACCTGAACTATGGGGAGTATGCTGAGCAGTGGGGAGCTCTTGTTCTCATCCATAGGGGTTGGAGCAACAAAACTGAAACCTTTGAAGAGCTGGTGGGCGTTAGCGCTGGGTGGGATACCTGGAGAGTCTAAATATACAAAGATAATTCATAATATAGACAGATGAACAAACAAACACCCACTAAATTTTGGAATTGTATTCATGGCTCAGTTGCAGTTTCCATGGCTGCAGGAGCGCCTGTTGCTTTTAAGCTGCAAAGCATGTGAACACAACATGTGTGTTAGCGTAGGTGTCGATTTACCTTTAGGTGTTTTAGCGGTGAACTCTGGGTCAAAGCAGAACGTGTCATCTGGTTTTCCTGCCGCAGGCTTGAATGGGGGCTGGAGCTCCCTCCTGTACAGTTTCTGAAGTAAATCAAGGCACACACACCCACACACCCACACACAAACACACACACACACACACACACAGAAAACACACATTAGAGAGCAAAGGCTGTTTTAAGTGTGTGAACTTGTGTGCAAGAGAAGCCAAGACCCCTCCTAGATTAACCCCCTCCAATCTCTCTACAGCTCGGACCAGCCAATAGCATCCTGCTGGTTCTTAAACACTCACACAGGGCTATTAGTGCACACACAGTGAGAACTGGCCCTCTGCCCAGGCACACACGCACATACACACTCACACCATCACACACATAGCTGGCATGGCCAAGACTGATGGCCGGTGGTCACCAAGCCAACCGTTTGCTAGGTGTGAATCCTCGACAGAAGCTGGGAGAGTTACATTTATGTGTATGTGCGAGTCTGTGAGAAATGTGAGGGAGATGTGTGTTTGTGTGTGTGCTCACATTCCAGTCGATGGTGGAAAAGAAAGCATGGCGTTTGATCTCCTCCACTCCATCGGGCCCGGCCCCTATAGACACAGACACCGCTCTGGTTCAGTTAACCTGGCACGCTCGTCTTCATTGTTTTCAGAGGATCAACACATTCACACGTTCTCCTCTTGGTGTTGTTCAGCATGTGATTTAAGTGGATGCCAACGTATTAACAAGCTCAAGCTAAGCGAGTAGTACAATGTGAGGATCAGAGCACCTCATTTTCTTTCATTGTAACAGGTCTACACCCTCAGACACACAAGCAGCTGTGATGCACCTCACCTAGTCTGTTAGCAGGGTTGCGTTTAAACAGCATTCTCAGCAAACTCTGGGCTTCCAAACTGAGGAACTGAGGCATTCCCAACTTAGCTCTGCAGGGAAAAAAAGACACAAGGGTCAACAAGGATGACAGCAATCATCACTTAATGTACATATTAAGAGTTAAGACGTATGTCATGCTTCAAGTGCCTTAATCATGCAGTTCATAATGACTCACTTGAGAATCATGTTCATGGTCTCATTACGGTCTTTCCCTTGGAATGGTAATGTCCCCGTTAGCATCTCAAACTGTTATTGTGCAGCAGAAGAAAAGGACCATAATCAACTCGGCTGGTTTGTAATTACTTTGTATTAATGCTGAGGCTGTATTGATAAAGCAGTGTGTGTTTATATTTGTTTGGACTCATATACCATAAGTACTCCCAGAGACCACCAGTCTGCACTCTGCGTGTGTCCTCTCCTGTTGACCACCTCAGGGGCCATATACTCCACCGTACCACAGAAGGAATATGCCTTCTTATCAGCATCTACTGACTCTTTGCTCAAGCCAAAGTCTTGACAGCAGCAATGCAAAGAAATGTGGTGAGATACAGTAATAATCCAGTAATTGCTATCCAGAATAATTAGTCGTTTAAAGAAACATAAAAATGGTTACTAAGGAAAGTCAAGCCAAGGACAAAAAGGGGGTCATGAATCTATTATCTAATGTCAGGAATACAATTTTAATATAAAGTAGTTTAATTACAGGTTATTAACTACATTAACCTATTCAGTTGTGCTTAAGAAAGAGCTGAATAAAAAATGTCAGACAGTTCATGTGTGAATCAGCATGAATTAATTAATAACTTACCTGTTAACTTTATATGTCCAGCTTCATCAAGTAAGATGCTGAAAGACACAGAGTTTGTTCCACAGAGGTGAGCTTCAAACAAGAGTGAGCAATATTACAGAGACAGCATGTCAAATCATCTCATGCCTTTGTTTCCCAACTGAATAAACACTCAGATTTGATTTTATGTTAACCTTATGCTGCAGTTGTGGAGGTTTTAACGTTTGAAGTACAAGAATGGACAGATCAGAGCACCTGATTCAAAGCCACACTGGGCACATTCGGCTAAAGACTCATTCAGGTGGACAAACGTGAACAATGAGGCAGCTGATACGACTGTGTGTGTCTATGCTTAGTGAGGTTATCAGCACATGTGGCGTGGCAGGCACAGGTAGAAGGATAAGGTGTAAGCGGTGGTGTTTACTCCCTGATATAAGAACAGTGAAAGTCTTAAACAAACCACAAAACCACACTAGCTTTGACGTCAGCACTGGAGAAATGAACAATAATTTATGGAAATTGGTTTGGAACATCCTGTCAGCTTCCATTTGTTGAAAAACAATTAAATTTCTCTTGATATGATCTTTATATCAATGTCTTAAGCATATATAAGTAACATGAGAATGATCTTCGACCAGAATCCATATAAGCAGTGTGAGAATTTTACTAAACTACACAAATACAGTTCACATTCATTTTAACCATCTACTATGTTGTTGCTGTTGGGGTGGTAAAGTGGGTGACTGAACATATATCTTGTGGATTAAAAAATGTTTTATAAATAAAAAAAAATCACTAATAGAAACATTTTCAATTTTAAATGCTGATTATAATAAGTGATTAATGCCTCTCATCCAGCTTTACCTGCTGATCTTATAAATGCGTCAGAGGACACTGGCATTTTGAAAATATGACAAGCGGTGATGGCTGTAGCCACAAAGTCAAACATCACCAGTGGTTTAGCACTTGTGGGCACACGTGTTTGTAATGAACCAAAAGCAAACTACAGCTGCGCTGGTATTTTCTGTGTTGGTGGGGTTGATGTGGGTGTGGTGCTGGCTTAGAGTATGAAAGGTCAAAAGGTGGAGGTGAGGTCTAGGATTCATACTTCTCTGGCTTGAGATCTCTGTAAACTATGCCCAGGTTGTGCAGGTGGTCAAGGGCCAGGGCCAGCTCTGCAAGGTAGAATTTCACATCTTCCTCTGTAAACATAACCTGATAAGAACTGGACACATTTACTCTCTGAACTCAGAAGAGGAGAGAAATTCAGCAGCAAAGGAAAAAAAACACAACTTCAGTATTAGGCTTCAGTTACCACAAACAGAGAAAACAGAGTAATGTCATTGTCACAATATCAGCATTTCAAATAGGTTACAAGATTCAGCAAGCTGTTGATTTGACATTGCCAGCAGCTAGTGCTTTGGTTCTGAGACAAGCTTTCAACACAAGGTTTGTCTGGAGAACAATCACACATTGTCTGAGTTCCCTGAAAGCATTTGAAACGAGCTGATCTGAGCCTCTAACTGACAAGCCACTGATGATCCAAAAGCGAATAAGGATTCCAAGAGAAACACTCGTGTTTCCATGAGGAATTTAAGTCACAATTTGAATAAAAAGCAAACACAGAACAGGAGAGACAAATGACTTGGCTGTACTTATGTTCTTATAAAATAAATAAAATATTCTTGCATGCTAAATTTGCACCTGTTCCATTTGTAGCTGTCATTTGAACTATTCCTGAGGGTTTATAAACAAGCTTTGACGCATATGTTGGTATTGATTTTAACAAATATGCTTAAAAACACCTGAGGTAAAAAAATATATCATTAAATTCTTTGAAGAAAACATGCAGTAGTTTTCTTTTCAGGAAAAAAAACAAAGTAAATGCTAGAAAAAGGTGCAAATAAATTTGAAGTATAACAAGATGTCAGGTAATAAAATGTCAGCTTACCTCTTTGGATAAGCGAGTGAATACATCCCCTCCCCTGAGAAAGTCCAGTATTAAATACAGTTTCCCTTCTGTCTGAAAGGCTGTGAAGACAAGGAAGCTAATTATTTATCCACAAGCTAAAACCTTTATTCTCATTAACGTGTTTGGCCTACAAGATTGTACATGTAAAGACTAGGGCTAAACTGTGTTCAATAACTATGTAATAACATATAAACAATTACATTTGTGATTGGAACATGTGCATGAAGATCTAATCTTGAAATGAACCTCAGGTGGGATTCATTCTGCATAACTGAATATAGTCATCTGCATACAACTTAACATACTAGTGTTTCTCTTACCGTAGTGCAATTTCACTATGAAGGGATGATTTACTTCCACTAAAATGTCTCTTTCCATTTTAGTGCGAACTCTGTCCCTGACTGGAGAGACAAGACAGCAAGAAGAACAAATTTCAGGCCGGGAACAGAACATAGTGGCACTGTGGTCGTGTTATTTAAAAAACAAATTTGCATCACCTTTCAAAGATGCCTTTTTTAGAACTTTCATTGCATATAACTGACCAGCATCTGGACCCACAATCTTCCTGACAAGAAATACCTGAGAGAGTGAGAGTAATTTTAGAAAGATACAAACGCCTACAAGTACACTGATGGAAACACTAAGTTGGTGTTTGCTGTGTTTTCCTCACCTTGCCAAAAGAGCCCTGGCCGAGGACTTTGAGCAGTTCAAACTGAGAAGGATCTGCTTTCTCACAGCCCTCTTTCACATGGTGGGTGATAGGAATCTCCTTATATGTCCCATCATCCTACACAAACGGCATCAGTATGAGACAGCCACGCAGTACAGCAGGTGTGTCATCCTAATTGCACATATACACACACACACACACAACCAAGCACTCAAGCCATTCATTACTTACACAGTGCGAGAAAGATTCTCCCTCCTCCATGGGCTCGTCCATGATCTGATGTCCATTGACCTGCAGTCAGAACCATAAATTTCATCAGAGAAGTCAGCAACAGTTAAGACTTCCACAAAGCTTGTTCATCCTTGTTTTCAGCTGAGCAGGACTATGACTGCAGCTGCTGCACGCCCACATGTATGATGGAAGATTCAACAGATGAAACTGATGAGTCACATGCAATAACAGTGCGTTTTCACTTGTCCAACTGAAGCTCTGTTTGTTGTCAAACAGTATGGAGTCCATACTTCAAACCCGTCCAGCTGTCGAGCTCTCATCCTGTCCCTATAAAGCCCCTCATTATTAGCATTCTAGCTTAATCCCCAGCCATGGCAAAAACAACATGTCTGACTGGCCCTGGGAGGCTGATGTTTGCTAGGGCTGCAAGTCAGCATTCAGCCTCTTGAGAACAAACCAGAGTCTGGCTGTTTTGAGGATTTAGGCTGATTGAGATGGCAAGAGGTTTTCTTTAAATGTTAACTGAAAGGCATTTCTTTAATCTAATCACAGTTACATTCAGGAAAGTGTCTTACAGCTCTCTTCTGTTTATTTAAATAGCCAAACACTGTAATCACATTCTCGGCAGAGGAATATCAGATATCTCAAGTAAATCAGACAATAAACTGACCACTAACATTATCCAGGTCTGCATATTTCACGTCTGTGCTGAAGCTCAGCCTGCATGATGTATTCAGTCCAGTGTGTTTGTGTGCGTTGAATTCCATCAAGCCTCTGAAGAGGGGGGATGAGTCATAGCGCTACGCAAGCCCACTCAGTGGGTGGAGCCACCAACATACACTCATGCACATCCACAGAACAGAGGCCAAGAAACCGCTTTCCAATATCTTAGAGCAATACAATAACATCAACAACACAAACATTCAAATCAGTCAAGATGTACACTTCAAGGCAAGGCATAATACAGAAAAATGTCAAAATGTTAGCCTTGGTGCATCTGTGAAGTATTAACATCCAGGCAAGCCAAAGCCAGGGCACTGCTTGTGTCATAATTCACACATATATTTTCACTCCCACCTTTACTGTGGCTCATCACAGCTTGTAACAGAGAACAGCCTACACTTGCTGCACAACCAGGCGAGCCTTTTACAGCCTTTTGAAATGATGTCTGACAGCCATACACAACATCCTCTCACAAGTTACTGATACTGGCATACAAGACTTTGATTAAACATCATCTTCAAAGTCAAAAACTTAAACATAGTAGATTAAGCAGCCAGCTCCACCACAAGCCCCGTTTAAGTGGTTAAGCTTGATGTTAACTTCTGTACTTATGTTATCTTGACGGCTTTCAGACATGCAGCATTCACTGGGCAGTAGATTAAAGTGCTTTTTGTAGCAAGAAATAATAAACTTTTTTTTTTTTTAAGTAAGATTAAGAATAATATTCGATTCAGTATTACCATGTCACTCACACAACCTGAGGTCATCCAACAGAAAGGCAAAAATATTAATAATTCCCCAGAACTAGAACAGGAGAAGAGTTCAGCTCGACAGGTCAGAAGTGTATGTTGCAACAGCTCTCTGCTGGCTTTAAAACAGTCACGGCAGTCAGACACACAGTTTGAACTGTAGGTGTGAAAGACTGCAAAGAATCTCAGAGATGGAGAGGTTTAGGATGTCACATTGGTTTAGCTGCAGACATAAAAAACAAAAAAAAACAAAGACAACAACAAAAAAACACTTCACCATGGGGTCCATGCAAAAACGGCAAACTGAGCCCTTCCACAGTTGTTACAAGACAACATTTCAAGAAGTCTTAGAAAACTGTTACTAAATGTCTGAAGGTGCTAAGATATCCTTTGGTTAATACATTTAGTCTACATTCCAGTAAGAGCTCCATGTTGTTGTATTTGAGCCTGTAAGAAGTGGTCAAGTATTCCTTACTTAACTTTGCTAATGGAAACGATTTGCTACCAGTTGTGTAAATAAACAGTTTTATCAAATTATAAGTTACTACGTAGTTTATAAACCGAAGTTATTGCTAATAACTGCATCACTAAGTCACTTGTGCTGTGACAAGCCAGTCCTCAGTACTGTGGACGTCTGAGCAAACGCAACCCGGCTAGAGTTAAACTTTAAATAAATTTAACGTTAGCGAAACGATATATATCCCTATTGTGGACATTTCAGACTCCTTTGCCAAAAGCCGCTTACAAATTATTCATTGGCTTGACGGTTTAGGCTGAACAATAAAGAAACTTGTCTCTAACTTTCAAGCCTGCAAGCTGTCAGCTAGCAAGCTAACTACGTGCTAATGCTATACACGCTAAGCTAGCTATGAAGCAAACTCCTCTGGAGAAGTGTAAATACCAACAAAAGCCAAAAGGAGGTCATTTGGCATCGGTTAGAGTCCGTCCCCTGTGCTGAATATTGACCAGTGGAAAAAACACCCGGACGGGCAGTTTCCAAACTAACAGAGCCGGACAGTGCAACAAAAATAAACACCTAACCAGCTGTTAGCATTAGCTAGCGTGTTAGCATGCATCACGGTGCGCTGCAGGTCGTGACGCGAATTTAAGCTCTACCCTGCCTCGCAGAGCGAGCTAACTTAATGGGACAGCACAGACCAAAACAATGTTAAGCAAATTAATAAGAAAAAAACACGCCTTTGTTAACTCACCTCACTACTAACGCTGTTTACCTCCATCTTGTGCCAAGATTCCTCTCAAAGTCTAAGGCATCATAGTCCACCTAGACCCCCGCTCCACGTTGCATGGCTTCCCCTCTGTGGAAGTCCGGCTGTTGTGCTTTGATGATCAGACGCAAGCTGTGCGGCTGCGGGATGGGATCAGGATGGGGGTCGGTGCGGGGAACAGTTGATGCTGATGACTGGACCATACGCTCGCCGAAAGCACCGTTACCCTGCCATAGATGCGAATATGGCGGCTACCGTGGTACCTGATCGTCAGTGAATGAGAGTTTATTGACGTATTTATGACGCAATTCAGTTAAGGATTTCCCCCTTCCAAACCAAAGCAGCGGATCTCGAGATTGAGAGAGGAGGGAGAGAGAGAGATAGCAGGACGCGGTGGCGTGGGGGGTGGGGGGTCTTGATGTTGCATTACATGCTGACTGACATACATGCATCCGGGTGATGGCACATTTGTCTAAGGCTGAAATGGTCACCACCACTGTGACAGACAAGGAGTGAGATTCATGGTTGAGGCAGGTAAAAATTAATAGATAAAAAAGACTCATCTTGTGGCGAGGCACAATTCTAAGCCTCTGATCTTGCGGGTGTAAGTTGAATGTTTTAAAGCCAGTTTCATAAGCCTGTCCATCCCTAGTCGAAGTGGAAATAAGAGGCTTAGAGCTCATCCACTTTCTCTGCAGCTCTGTCGCTCTCCCACCCACAAGCACCAAGTCTTTGTTTGGTGAGGTAATGCATACGCTACATGCCTGTATTTCTTTTTGCTTGTCACTGGTCACTTTTCAACCTAAAATATGAAAACACACTTTGCGATATAGGCAACTAATGTTGATTTACCAGACTGTGGACAGTCTTGTATAAAATAAGACATTATACATCATAATGGACATGGTGTTAATCTTAACTGTGTCACGTTTATGTTCATCAGATCCGTACCATCTAACCTAACAAACTGGATGATGAACCTATAGTTTGAGCAGAATGATTGCAGAAATTACATGAAATGTCTGCAAACGTAATACAAAAAACAGTCAACATTTGTGACAGAATAAAGTTATACCTGCTGGAAAAATTCCCTGTTTTATTAATTCAGTGATAAATTAGAAAACACACGCATAAATAAGTTAGAGGTTTTTATTGTTCTCTCTGGACTGGTCCAGAGCAAGGCGAATGATATGCAGTAAAAAAGGCATTTGTCAGCCCAACAGTCATAGTGAAGCATCAATCCACAGGCACTAGGCGTGGGGCATGAGTTTACTGAAGTGTTTGTGTAAGACCACAGAGTCCACCTTGTGTGAAACCAGCTTCTGTGTGGAGTGTGGAAACATCTGTGTACATGTGTGTGTTTGTGTGAGAGCTGATGTACATGAGATAGTCACTTTTGTCCTATAACTGCTTCTTCCTCTAGCTCCTCTGATGCAGAGGGCTCTATAACTTCAGTTGTCGAACCGTCTTCGTTAATGGTGACCAGCGGGACTTCTTCTTTTGGCAGGGCTGGCGGAGGCTCGACGCTGCTCGCACCAGCCGGTGGGGAGTCATCATGGTCAGAGGATGTGTCTGCTGACTCGGCAGTAGCTTGAGATCCTCTTTCCACGTTTGCGTCCCAGTCCTGGTCTGAAGGCTGAGGTAGACTGGCCATGAGTTCCTGAGCACATACACACAGTTATGAGTTTCACTTGAATATGATATTCCTATAACAATTACTGTTGCGTAAACATGTGCGTTAACGTACCTGCTGTCTCTTCAGGTCATTGTTCCTCACAGCACTGAGCAGGCTCTTTGTAAAGCTTGCAAGCTCAAGGTATTTTTGTTTTTGGTTCTCTAGCTCATTCTCTAAGAACTGCACTTCCTCATGCTAAAACAGAAGTAATCAAAGAAGCATGAAGTTAATTTGGAGCATGAGAACATGACATATTGCAAAGCTTTCTGTGCAACCATTTGTTTTGTCCTTACCTTGAACTCCAACAGGTTCTGCATTTGCTCTAGGTCTGAAGCCACTAATTCACCATCATCATCGTCATCGTCATCCTCTTCTTCATCTTCACCAATTACTTCGACCTTCTGTTACAAAACATATAAAAAATATGAGTTTTGATAGAATGAATATGCTGGAAAGATGATGCTAAACTTGCTCGTGATGATAATAATAATGACGCTTAAAATGAAAAGAATTATCTTGACAACAATTTCTAAGCATTTTTTCAGAAAAAAATAACAAAATGTCGCTCTATGAGGAGGATGCACTTCACTTGCTGTGTGTAATCTATGTGATTGAAATCAGCAGCCTGCAACATGCTTCAAACAGACGGCTGACTGATCAGGACGTATAGTGGTAGCATTTATTTGGTGCACCACAGCAGACATCCTAAACACTGATATACAACCCCCTAAAACTGAAACAACTATGAGTTCCAAAACATTAATTATTATGACATTACTAATTGTATGATCCAAGATGATTAGAATATTAATATTTAGAATCCATTAATTAAACATTTTATTACAAATTAAGCACAGTCATGTTGTTAAGACTTCCAGACTGACCAGGCTTAATGTAAACCTACAACTCTGAATGAGCTTTGATATGTATTATTACATTCGAATATGGACACTGTTCCAAACAGCGTCCATTCTTAAGTGGCTAAATTTAATTAAGTTCTCTTGTAATGTTAGAGAAATAATGAAGTACCACATCATTGGCCATTGGAACAGTAATGGACACATCTGTTCCATCATCTCCGTCTCTGTGTTGTGAGTCGATGGTGCCATCTAGGAGCAAGAACACTGCATTAACACTGAAATACACACTTTTTATAAATGGGTGTGATGTCTTTCATCTCACCTTCAGACAAGCAGACAGATCCCTCATCGTTCAAGTCGTCTCCGAGTTCGGGTGTTCCGAGGCGTTCTTCGTCCGGGCTGAGGGCCAGTGGAGATTCGTTACCCGGGGATGAGGTTGTAAATACAGCAGGTCCACCTTTTGGTGGTGGGATTTCAATACCCATCAGACGGTACTTCCTCCGTCTGTTACTGATCCATGTCTGCAAATTGGAAAACACAAAAAGGACAATGGGTAAGTGTAAAGACACAGACAAGTATTTCAGATATCAATTAGTTTTTCAAACCAAGGAATCCGATGTGATGAATAGTGAGGTAACTAGGAAAAAGATGCTTGAAAATTTTACCTTTATCAACAATGAGTATCTAGTGATGTAATCTAGGGGTGTAGACCTATAGCTAATCTATATGCTGTAAGTAGTTGTGTAAGTAGCCATTAATTAAATCATTTTGTAATAACTTGAAGATGATCTTCACAGTGGCATACTTTGTATCTCTGCAGACTGATTTTTATCCATAGCTTTTTCTTCATTATACTGAATCTTAGTAAGGGAGATGGCTGCAGGTCATGTGTGTGTCAAGACTCAGAGACTATATTTAGTTCACTTAGCATGCCTTCAGCAGCCCTGATATACAGTATGAGTGCATGACTTTTACACAACTTTGTGTAAGTGTGTTAAAAAAACTTCTATGACCTAGAAAGTTACCCTTTCCTTTTTTCTTTATCTCAGTCAAATACTCTTTTTACTAAATACCATACACAAGAAGCCAGACCACATGAATAACCGTTCAGAGGTTTCTTGAGTGAACAAAAACTCTAAACTCTAAATCTCTTTAGTTTCAGTGACTGCAGATTACATCACAGTAGGCAAGCCATGCTCTGCTAGATTTCTCAGCATTTATCTGAAGCCAAGGTGATTACCTTGACTATTTCAGTGTCTACATTAAGTTGGTTTGCTGCGGCGGTGATCTTTTCCCTGCAGACTGAGCCCAGGCTGGTCATGCCTCGGTCCCAGTAACGCTTTAATTGAACGAGATCCCCATCACTGAACTGGGTCCGATCCTGCAGCTGAAAACACAGACTTCTGTTTTAATACACATCATGCACACTGGTCATAACGCAGACTCAAGGTGAGGGATGTAGGTTATCACAGCTCTAGCTTTCTAACCAACCAAACGGAAACAGAATATGTGGGTATGAATATGGTACACTTCAATAGATATGGTACACTTAATGATTTTCTTTTATTTCAGTTGTTCACATTCTTTTGTTGAGTTTGGCAAAAAGTACTCACTGTTCTCTTTCTGGAGTTGCTGATAAACCAGGGGGCAGCAGACATACTGGCTGAAGTCTGCACACAAAGACAGACACATCCAAATTAAGTCTTTGAATTCACTTTGAAGGAAAACAGCAACACTAGAACCTGACTTACCTGTGAGCTGGATTCCCCTGTAACTGAGGTCTGTGCTGTGAGGGAGTAGCTGCCCTGAAGAGTTGTGTTGCTGTGAAGCAGTGTAGGCCTGGAGCTAGTCATAGGAGGTGTGTGGCTTCCTTTCACCACAGACATGTCAGCCTCAGTCGGACTGGCTGATGTCTGCTCCCTGTGGATATGTGTCTGAGCGGCCATATTTGCCAATTCCTCCTCCCTTAGCCACTCATCTGCTTCATCTCCAGTCTCCATGGCGATGGAGAAGTTATGACTGGTGTCCAAAAGGAGAGGCACATGCCTTTGACTTTCCTGACCTTTCTGGGTAGATGGTGGTCCAGGTTTAAGTCGGTCTCCCTGTCCTTTATCAGACAAGGTGAAGACCTGCTGAATACGAGGTGTCTGTTCAGAGGAGGGACCAGAGTTTTGGACTGGGATGGAAACCCGCGTTCTCTGCGGGGCAGGTGGTTGAGGTTGGGGGTTGGAGTGAGGTCTGGGCTGAAGCTGAGCCTGGGATTGTGAGGAAGAGGACCAAGGGCGTGTTTGCGCTGCATACTGCCTAGTCCAGCTGTGAGGTACTACCCCTGCTCCTGCACTTACCCCTGCCTCTCCAAGGGATGAGGTTCCCTTCCTGACAGCAGTGTAGACTAAAGGTCCTGAGGCAGATGTGAGGGATGGGAGATTCTGAGAGTGTGAAACCAACTTGGAGTGGAAGGGTGAGGAGGTGGAGGTGTTCCTGCTCTGCAGGACCTGGTTGATCAGAGATGAAGATGTGTGCGCAGAAATCTCAGACTCTGACTGAGATGGGGGTGCTGTGGGTCTTGATCGAGAACGAGGGACGGAGTTCAGAGAGTAGATCCCGGTCAGTATGACGTCATTATTGTTAGTGTTGCTCCCACTGCTGAGGGGAGAGGAGGAGGAAGGAGAGGATGATGCTGATGAGAAAGAAGGGAAGGATGAGGATGGAGGGAGAAGGTGCACACGATTCTGGATGTTCCGTGCTGCAGCTATTTCTGCAGGAAGTAATGCCCCTGCCGCCAGGCTATGATTGGACAGAGCCCCTCCAGCTAATGTGTGATTGGAGAGCAGTCCCCCAGTGAGTCCGTGACTGGATAAGGAATGAGACACACCTCCATTCTGGTCTACTTTGGAGGCGAGTTTACGTCTTTTGTTGCCAACCCATGTCTGCAGGGAAAAGAGTAATCAGCTCAGTAACATCACTTTAAAAACATTCTGCAAAACACTAGAGGGCCAGATTATGCTAAGTGAAAATAGTAAGGAATGTTTTTTTCCCTGGATGAAGATATCACAGGAAAGAAATCACAGATTCATCACCTCAGTTACTTTCTTCAGCATTACATAGACACCACTAATGAAAAAACACAAGTGCAACACAAATCATACTGAGGAGTTCTATGTCCCTCTAAGTCATTCACACAGAACACAATAAATGGGCCTACCCGGACCACGCTGAAGTCCAGTTTGGCCTCCTGGGCACATTGCAGTATTAGCTGGAAGCAAGCCTTGCTCTGATTGGTCATCCCATTCTCATAGTAACGTTCCAGGATCCTCTGCTGTTCAGCTGTAAATACTGATCGCAGGTTCATCTGAGAAACAACCACACAAGTAAAGAACCATTAAAAACTTGCAGCAAATTCACCACTAATCAGAGTTCATTCCCAGGTTGGGGTGGGTGATTAAGATAAAGAGATAAAGCTTTTACTATACATTTAATGAGAATTGTGCAATTTGCTTTCCTCAACTTATAGACTACAAAATGTGTTTTTTTGTAGCTTATTAAACTGTTAAAATCATATTACAATCTGAACATTAATTTAGCAAATGCATCAACCATCACACAGCTTTGTCCCCCAAAATGTCACAGTCTCAAGATTTCTCTCCAACTGGAATACAAATCATACTCACAGTCTGCAGGCCACGTCTTTGTGGCCACGCATCCATTCTGCTACTTGAGGGGAACGGGGCTGCCATGCAGATCACAGCAAAACCTCCATATTTCTAGGTTAGCACACGTCTGATTGTAGTCATCCTGTCTCAGTGTAGCTGGTACACTGCAAGGTAGCACGGCTGAGGAGAAAGCAAAGCAGACAAACACTGTGCTTAAAAGACAAGGAATCCATTCAACGATCCATCACATTATGTAGTAGAAACTCAGTCAACACTTTGTCATATATTACACATCTTTGATAAAAGTGACATCAAACACAGAGAAGCTGAAAAATATACAACACGCTGTCAGTCAAAGTACAATAAGCTATGACAAAGCTACTGTGTAACATCAATAACACCATCAATCAAGCTAATAAGTTGTGCCTAGCCAGACATTGTTTCTTTTATTTCTTTTCTGTATAGTTTATCACTTTAAACCATTTATTATCAATTAATAATCCCTTGAGCTACATGTGTTTGACCGTACGACAAAACTATATATCAAAAGCATTATTACCCTAACCCATTAAAAACTCCGCTGTAAATCATTTTTTAATTCTAACATAACTTACAATTTTAAAACCAGCTAAAACTGCCCTATTCTCTAAAACCTTTACATGATCTGTGATCTTGCATCTTGATGTTATCTCCAATATATTTAATAGAAAACATTGTTTATTTATTGTACCTTTACTTATATTTAATGCTTATTTATTTTGTGTTGGGCACATAATATGACCTCTATAACATGATGTAATGAATAAACATATATAAATTTACCTTGGTTTAGTTTTAAGAGGTTTTCAAAATAGTGTGCACAAGTAAAAAAAAAAAAAAAAAAGAAAAGAAAAAAAAGAAGACTCGACGTTAAGTCGTAA